>BQNB010210396.1:0-10272 GCA_026074375.1 Tanacetum coccineum
AGATGAGAGAAGGAACAATCAAACCAAGACACCAAGATTTATAGTGGTTCGTCTACGAAGCTCTTCTTCGCCCTACTCCACTCCCTGAGTATCATACTTGAGATTTCACTATGTCAACAAGCTCCCTTCAGGCGGAGAAAACCATTTATACATCGCTTACGTTATTTTTCGACACTAAGCTAAATGTCTAGTCCTAATCTTAGCTAGAACTAATCTACTACTTCACAATCAATACACGATCACTAGATCTACACTATCGGATTTACACAATATCCGAATCACACAAATACTCAAAATAATTACAATAGATATTTCATACTTAGAAGAAAGGAGGAGAGATCACTAATCAACACTTCGTTTCTTGACGAATACGAGTGTTCTTTTCTTTTACTTGAATGAGAGGGAAGAGATGAGAAGAAGAGATTAGATCACTTGAAACAATATCAAGAGATGTTAGTGAGAAAAAGAAGGTTTTTAGAGAAAGAAAGAAGTGTGAGAAAATTCATGCAAAGAGGTCTGATTTTCTGCAAGGGATGGAGCAGTATTTATAGGCAGGAAAATCCAACGGTCACTAGCGATGGTCCTGGCGGTTCCAGATATATAAGGGGGCCGCAAACCTATAAGGGGGGCGCCAGGTAGACCACGCTCCCTTTTTTTCTTTTTGTAGGGAAGGTTGTATCTGGTATAGAAGCTTCTGTTTTGGGGGGAAAATTTGAATTTCAAATTTTATGTTTCTAATAAAACTTTTCTTTTAATTAGAATATATTTTGTATAATTAATTTTGTAAAATTATTTTGTAAAAATGTAATGGATAAGAGAAAAATATTTTCTTAATCACTAATCATGCTTAATGATTTGTTTGTTCATACCTTAAGTGATTACTAATCTTAGAAATGTAATTTTACGATTAATAATTTGTAAATGTTTAATTTTATCGTAAAAGGTTTTACATTTTGTTATTATCAAAACGTTGAGAGGTCGGAAAATAAAAATAACATTTTTAAACATTATTTGTATTAACAATCTCCCCCTTTTTGATGATGACAAAATTACTCCCTAGATTGCTTCTCCTAGTGTTGTTGCTTTGTCACCCTTGTAATGATCTGTGTAACTATTTCCTAATGCTTGAACGAATTACACGGAACTGCCATCCTACTTCGATGCCGCTTAGCGCAACGACATGGCAAGGTAGTATGTAAGATTTTACACGGCCCCTAGGAGTTCACTAAGTGCATGTGAAATATGTTAAAAGTGGATCAACCATATTAGGGGCACATGGTAGTATGAAGGACTATTACCCGATGGTTTCTTTCTACACAAATAACGTTTCCCTAGACATATCAACAGCGATGCAGACAAAAACTGGTTTTCTAAGACCTAACGTGCACATCCATCACAAGAAGCAACACCACTAAGATCTAAATTCTAGGTTTCATACAATCATAAATAAACACAATAGGGGGTTTAGCCAAGCATGTTAAAGATAGAGCAAGAACAATAAATTAAACAACACATAGACATATTGATTTGATTAAGTACCCTTATTGATTAAAACATGAATTGGAAGAGGTACAATAGGGTTTTTAGGCCCTAAAATCGTCTCCTACAGCTGCTAAACGAACTAGGGTTTGTACCCTCTTTTTATTCTAAAGTTACACACTCAAAACCCTAAATTCGGGTTTGTATATATAGGAAAAACGCTGTGACGGCGTCGCGTTTTAATCGTGACGCCGTCATGAATAGAATATTCTAGATATTAGGCTGGGTCATGGTACTGTGACGCCATCTTGAGATATGGTGACGCCGTCTTGATCTTCGCGGTGACGGCGTCACGTTTTATTTGTGACGCTCGTCTCTAACCACTTGTAGAGACATCTTGAAGTGTTGGTGTAGGTTCGTTAGTCTTGTCGTTTCTTCTCCAAATGAAGCCAAAGTAATGTGGAATTCTTCCAAATGTCTTCCAAATGCGAAATACCTGAAAAGGAATGATTAAGTACCTATTTTGGGCATAAATGCACGATTTTAAGGGTTAAACAACCCTGAAAAAGTGTATAAAATGACACCTCATCAAATACCCCTACACTTGGGATTTGCTTGTCCTCAAGCAAATGGGCTTTTCTACCTAGACAATAACAATATGAGGGGGTCATTTACCTATCTTTAAAAATAATTCTACAACATAACCTTCTAGACCCTCGTAATTAAAAGCCGGAAAGTATTATTACTAGCACCTCACATAAGTGTTAGGATACTCTCTTTTCACTCGGGTGTATAATGAATTATAACATATGGGGGAAACGAAAATCACACTCATTACCTGTCATAGCATATAAATTACCATAGGCTTGGTAAAGGATCAAACCTCCACCGTTAGGTGCAAGTATTATTCATTACTCTCTAAGAGGTCTTTTTAAAGGGTTGTGGGGTGTAGGTGTAAGATAACATATAATGAAAACGAAAACGGATGGGATACATTAGGGTGGTGACTTTGGGTGAATTTGGAGTGGAAGGGTTAGCTAATTATTTACACGAATACACGTTGGGTTGGTTAAGCCAAGACTCGGACGAAGATATACAAACTCTACACTTACTTACAATCAATCTCTTTCTTTTTCTTTTCTCATTTTTTTAATAACACATTATTACATCACATGGGGGGTTTTATAAACACGTACCCTACATTGAGCTTTTCCATGCTCGATACTTACAATCTAAGTAATGACCCGTTTGAAGGTGATCAAACTAACAGGGAGATCATTTGACAAAACATATGGGGGTATTGAATTAACTTTTCTTCCAAATCGTCCCAAAACTGTATTTACAAAGATAAGGACTTATCAACCGTGCATCAAATAATTAACTTGGGTTATCACAATAATGTACTAAAGGTGAGTACATATAAGGTAGGCTAAGGCTTTTTGGGTGTAACGATTGGTTTAAGGGTGTCAATGCTCTTCATTAATAGTCCAGATTAACTAGAAAATTACGAGAACCGTGAAAAAGGATAGGCTTGGAGGTGATTTTTATGTACTTGGGTATCTGCACTAAAGGTGAGGGCATGGCAAGGGATGTGAGATTAGTTATATGATCGGTTAGTGATCCATATAACAATTACAGGTTTTAATACATTGCGGTTAATTCCTAATGCTCTTTGTCAAGCAAATCCTAATACTTAATATCGTCTCAGGATGCATCACAAAACAAGTTTAGAATTTATATAGCTACGGGTACACTCTTCATAATCCTAAAATTACCGTACCAATGTTCCAGAGAAAGGCCGACAAAACCACGCATACACATCCGTAACGACGGAATAGACACACAATGATTTCTCACTCTATTACTCGAACAAGCTAAAGTATATTTTTAAGGCGGAAACCTCAAATTGTGGGGGTTTTGGAATTTTTGAGGGTTTTTTGTGCTAGTCAATATAAATTCCTATCCATGGGCGCTTAATATACTGGTTTTCGTTGGTGTGTGTCGTAAAAAAATCTAAATATTGGTAAAAATGACCCTTTTATGCTATGTTTTCGTTATATTACCCATCTTTTTAAGGACAAAGCAATGGCAATGAAAGAATAGTTCTATGGCAAATTTTCCCTCCCTAACACTTAAGTTGAATGTCCCCCTATGTTCTCTAGAAGTTACCGTTTATAAAACAGATTAAAATGGAAATAATGGAAAAGAAAACAAGGAAAAAGAAAATATACTCCACTGGTTTACTCATAATGGAGAAGAAACATGCGATTTTTTTTTTTTAAAAAAAACTGGTTAAATCGTCATCGTGAATATCCAATGAAACTTCCTAAGAACTTCCAAGCTTTCTTTCATCAAATATAACTAGTAATCAAAGTCAAAGGAAATTATAATGCATACAATGTTGGATTATTTACCAATATAAAATATGAATTTAGGGTTCGACTCGATAGATAGAATGAAAGAATTGTTAAACTCATTAGGTTTTGCAGGTTTAAAACAGAAGAAGACATATATTAAATGTTGCGCAAGCTTTATTATAAAAAATAATTAAAAACTTTAAGTTTTCTGGACCTAGGCGTTTGACGCCGTCAGGATTATCCTGACCCCGTCACAGGTGTCGTGGTGATGGCGTCGCGTGTTAATCTTGACGCAGTCTCCACGGTTTGTGAAAACGAAATTTTTGTTTTTGATGAAAATGTCTGAACTTGATTCTATAGTTATTTTGTTATAAATGGTCTGCATAAAAACCTGAGAGTTAACAGTTAATCAAATGACTCGAATACTGACGCGAATTAAACTAAACAATACATTTAACATGTTTGATTTGGATTAAAAGGCTTGATAAATTCCCCTCACACTGATTGTTTGACAAAAATACATTTGATTGAAATTAAGACGAGGTTAAGGACAAACAATGCATGATTACAAGATAGTTCAAACATAATAAAACAAACTATGAAGAATTAAAACATACATGACACTCCTAATATGTGGGAAAGTAAATTGGGTTGCCTCTCAAGAAGCGCTTTTCTTTATTAACGAGTCTTGTAGCTACACTCGAAGTCACACATCCTTACGTGACTTCTCCTTTGTTATCCATCATCTCTTTTTTAACCTCATTAAATGCCTAATTCCCCTCCTATCACCTCCGTCTTGCTTGTACTCATCTCCGATAAGTAAGCTTTGGTAGTAGTGCATCCTTCCATGGCCAAAGTTTTCTTTATGGGCGAATGGGGGTATGGAATCGGTGCTCAATCCTATAAGTTTTGTTTGCCTGAATATTTCCATGGTGTGAGGCATTTTAAATGTGATTTTCTCATCATTTTGCTCAAACATGACCATTCCTTCTCCTTTATTGTAGACAAGGCCGGTTTCCTCAATGAAGGGCCTTCCAAAAACCATTTCTCCAAGGTGGTGATCGATAATGCTAGTGGTATCTTCTAATATCATAAAGTCGCATTCGTAGGCGAAGCTTCCTATGAAAATCTTTAGGCCTCTTATTCTTCCTACAAAGTTACTAATTTTATTGGGGTTTGATGGTTTCTGCCTTGATCTAAGCCCATAAGTCATGATTTGATTATATTTGCACGTTAGACTGATCGTTGATTGGTGATTTAGGTCTATGTAAGTGTTCTCTTGGGAAGATGTGACTCTGACCATGAGGAGAATTTTGATGTGTTCGGGCTCACGGCTTTTCTTTTGCTCTTTTACCCACGGGGGTTGGGCTTCTTTACACCATTCAATGATGTGAAGTTCCTTTATAGTTGGGAATGATGTTCTAAGTTTTTCATATCTTCATCCTCTTCCTCCTCTTTGAATATTTATTGACTCTTCATCCGTTTCGAATTCACCTTTTTCTCTTCAATCATTTTTCTTCCATGTCGGTGTTCCATTTATCTTCCCTCCTTTGCCTTTCTCCTTTACCTCTTCTTTTCCTTTTACCATACCACCGGGGTTGAGATCGCATGCGTTAGTCGATGAGTCGTCTTCTTCTTCCATATCACTGTCCACTTAGACCCCTTCTCAGCCTATAAATAGAGATGAATTTTCAAGCCATTAGAGATATCCCGCACATTCTTCCTTACTTCAATCTCTCTTAAATATCCTCCCAAATCCTTGAATTCAAAGATGAGGAACGAAGAACACCATCATAGTATTTAGTAAATAAAGGTTGTAGTAAGATTCAATACTTGTAATGGGTGGAGTTTGATCCATATTCTTGCCCGAGCATAGTATGTTTCTTGTTTATCTTTATTATTTTGTTATGAACTTCGTAGCCATGGGAGGCTAAATCTCTCATGACTACTCAGTGAGGAATATAATGATTAAGCTTTTGGTGTAGTTGTGATCTTTTTAAACTTAAGCTTATATTGAAATCCTATCGTATCTTATCTTATCAACTTTAGTTATTAACTTTGATTGTATACTCATAACGGTATAGGTCGAAAGACCCGTTGTGAACTATATAGTTTTAAAGATATATCTACGGTCTTTATCGTTTGAAAGGAGAAATCCGCTTACGTTATTTGATAAACTAAATAGATTTGATATAATAGAACTAGATTATTTGAGTGACACATTTGATCAAGTTAAATAGATGTAAGTCTTAAGTTAAATAAGTTAATTTGTGAAAACATTTTCTGACGAGAAACCTTTTCTATAAGTTAGTCCTAAATCTGAGATCGCAATTATCACCATTGCTTAGGAATTATATGAAGCTATCTGAGTAGTCATCTTTATCATTATTGAATCCAGTTGCATTTTTCTTAAAATTGTTAAAGTTTATTTTAACTACGATTATTTAAACACAAATCAAATCCCTGTGGACGACATGGTCTTACCTAAGATATTATACTACATATGTGGGTTATACTTTTACCCGGTGTGTTTCCATTTAATAAATCAGTAATTTTAGTCTTATAAATTTAAAGCTTTTTAAACACATTAGAGTCACTAAATATTATGAGTTATGGAAATCGGCCTTGGTCATGAGGCTACACCATACTGGACTACCTTATCAAAATGGAAGTCCTACGAATCTCGACCTAGTACGAATTATATAGGTACTCGACCCCCTTACTATTTAGAGAAAGACTTTATGAAAGACCATTTACCCAGGGAGTTGGAAATAACTAGGGATGCCGAACTTAATCCATTTAAAGATGTCCTAGTGTTTAGGAAAATGGTGGAGTTCCTAAGAGCTACACCTCTAAACCTTAAGGGAAACATGTGGGAATCAAAGTATTTGATTGAAAAGAAAATAGATTGGAAGAGGACACCAAAAGAAGGAGATGGTGCATGGCATATTAGGATTGAAATAATTGATCCCGATAGAGAAAATTTTGATTGAACTTTTTAATCAATTTCCACAACTAGGAAACTATGCGAGAAAGAAAGGCCAAGCGATATCATCGACTTGGAATATTTTCATGATTCCTAGGAGAATGACTTCGAGTCTAGCTAGAAGAATCGTTAATAAAGAAAAACGCTTATTGAGAGGCAACCCAATCTTTTATGTCATGCATTTTAGGAGTGTCGTGTATTTTTAATTTGCATTAGTAGTCTTATATGTTTGAATTATGTGTGATTGATGTGCGGTCGTCGTAGGACTTCTACACGAGAAGTTTTACAACTCCCTAGGTAGTGCACCTAATCGTTGTAGTGTAGTATTGGCAAGACTCGGGGTTGTTTATTGTTCACTCAAGGAATAGGTTAGGAAGGCTTGATCACGGTCTTGCAGAATTCTAAGGGTTAGGAGAAGATTATTTTTGTATTATTATGTTTTATGGAAAGCAAGTAAATCATATAATTGGAGAGAGGTTTGGTTTTAGCTGTTTAAACTAAATATTAACTAAGCTACTAGTGATAACAATAAGATAAAAGACTGTGTTTATTTAATCATGTATTACTCCCTAGATTGCTTCTCCTAGTGTTGTTGCCTTGTCACACTTTGTGATGATCTGTGTAACTATTTCCTAAAGCATGAACGAATTACACGAACCCGCCGTCTACTTAGCATGTCGCTAGAGCAACGCACATGCAAGGTAGTATGAAGACTATTACACGACCCTTAGGAGTACACTAAGTGCATGTGAAATATATTAAGAGTGGATGAACCATATATTAGGGGGCAAGGTAGTATGAAGACTATTACCTGTGGAGTCTGATATAACTCCTTAGATCGTTTAAGCTCAGTTTGATTAGAACTTATATCTAGGATTAACAATAACAATGATAACAATATGAACAACGGAATTAAATAAAGAAGATCAATGTTATTTGAACAAGGTTTTATTACCAAATGTTTCCACCAAGCCTTAAATCTATATGATCAGTATAGATCGGTTACCACCTATAACAGGGATTAAGGAAACCTTAATTACCTTGAGGCTACACCATACAAACTAGATGTCTACATTGATCCAGTATACAAACACACACGTTTTTCTGGATGCCTAAAACTACACGCCTGATATCTCTTTATATAGTAGAGATATCTAGGTTTACAAAGGATAAGAACAAATAATATCTTTCTAACTTTTAATATCATCTTCTATATCTTCTATCTGAATAAGGAGATCTTTTAGAATCTTCAAAATCTTCCATCTTTTGAAGAATTTTAGCTTTGCATTTAAGTCCTTTTGTTTCATTCTTTTATTCACATTGTCTCATCAAATCAAGAATCCCAACAATCTTCCCCTATTTGATGATGACAAAACAAACAAAGTCGTGTATGAACTTCTTCATAAAGCCAAAGCTTCCCTTAAAGTTGAGATCAAACTTCATCCGAAAAGCAAAGCTCTTTATTTTTCCCTGAAGTTGAGATCCACGGAAACGTCCCGGAATGAAACCAAAACCTTCCCCTTAAGTCAATTTCCTTTGTACCATGCATGCCACAACCAAGGATCACAAGTTCAAGTTGCAACCTGTTAACATTTCTTCCCCTTTTTGTCATAATCCAATAGGGGTCATATGAATATAAATAACTTTGTTCTTGACCACTACAAACCAATATCACACTTCTAATCCAAGCCTTCTAACTCCTCAAATTACCCACCATTAAGCACAATAAGAAAAAAATGAACTTAAGTAGTAGAAACTCACACTAGCAGTAGTAATAATGACTAGCAGTAGTAAAAACCTTCACCTCAATGACGCATGTAAATGGTTAAAATTTTTAACAATAAGCTTCCCTTGAAACCCATATGTTAACCATTTCTTGAATCTTCAATTCTGTAGGCTCTATGTAATGATTACTGATGAATAAAACTAAGTATAACAAACTTGATATTGAATTAGAATAACCCAAACTTGTGTCTTATATCTTGTACTATCCACGTGACTCCAAACTTATATATAAACCTGTGAAATATAAGTAAATCATAACCTCTTGACACAAATCCTCATCTTCTATGAGACACATAACAAGTGATAGCAAATGTACGCATTGAGCACCATAAGAGAAACTGCACACCTTTGCTAGATTTTGACAAGTCTTTGTCACATCGTTTCTAAGCACGAACAAGTTACCTTAAAATGTTGTAAGCCATTTTAGATATGATAAGAACACAAACCTATGAAACTCCACTTCAACTTCAAATAGGCAATAAATAATCTTCTTTGTAACCAATTAATCCAAGAAAATAGAAGCTTTTTAAACGTTTAAGAACATTTAAATCAAATCCATCTGTTAGCTTCCCCTTAAACAAAGCATCCTGTTCAATTTGAGATCCAAACCATGTATGTGTTACCCGATAACAAATATAGCTAGCAGCATAAACCATTTAATCCCAAGCAGTATTAACCAACTACTTATAACACTAGCAGTATTAATATGTACGGGCAGCATTAATGTTTAAACTGGCAGTACTAAGTGTAAACTTTCAATACAAGAGCAGTAGTAACTAATTATAATAATATTAACTCTGGTTACTACTGTTCTTTTCCCAAAACTTATACTCAAACCAACAATTTTATCAAGAACTGGTAGTATTAACTTTTTAAGAACAAAACAGTATTAACTGACTGCTTTCAAAACTAGCAGCATTAACTTACAAACGTAGCAGTAGTAACACTTCTAGCAGCATTAACAGAATATGTTAGCAGCATTAAGTTGTCTTTGGGCAGCAATATCCAACATAATCAACATTAACGAATAAGCTGGCAGTAGTATCATTCTTGTATTCGAGCCCAAGCAGCACTAAACGTCACTAACAGCACTAACGTTGGTTAAAGTCCAACAAGCAGTAGTAAAAAGAACAAACAGCAGTATTCATAGAAGTTCAAGTAGTAGTAACTAACTGCCTTAGTAGTAGTAACTGCTATAAAAAAACATTAATTGTTTACTACTGTTGTAGCTACAATAACTTCAACCATGTCGATCTTTGTGAACCATAACCACACCACTAACCAATCCAATCTATACAAAACATTTATGCCAATGGTTTCAACATACCATAACCGATCCAATCCCAAAACCTACTGTTATAACTCGAACACCAGCAGACCTTGAAAACCAATAACGCATCACATGTAACAACCAGTCATGATCATACCAATAAGTATCCAAACGACGCTTTTTAGCGACACTTTTTCTGTTACTAAACTGTCACTAATCCTTCCTTGTAGGTACGAACCAACCATAAAAATATTAGGGTTTCCAGCCGTGTTCTTCATAACCTTTGTCCTTTAAGGATCAACGAACTGCCATCATGAAAACTTTCTATTTTTATTGAATTAGGGTTTGCAAAAAACCCTAATCTTCTTCAAACCTGCTAATCATCAAAAATAGAA
>BQNB010210400.1:0-10272 GCA_026074375.1 Tanacetum coccineum
TGTAAAACTTTAACTATTTTAATTTATGCAACGATGTTGGATTTTTAAACGTACCCTTAGAGGTCGTTCTTTGTATCTTATGTGATGTATATTATGACGTCACGCCTCCAGACACGTGTTTCCGACTAGGCCCCGTTTGGGGGTGTGACAGATTGGTCTATAACCAGTATGTGAACCTACGTGTTTATTTGCTTACGTATATAATTACTATCGATAAGTATACGGGCATTAATTATAATACATTTCCATAATTATAATACGATTAATTTTTCCATGATTATATTTTACACCATATTTACTTTCTTCTGCATTACATGCACCTTGCATGGTTTAATATAAATGGAATTTATATAAACTCTTGCTTGTGCAGGTTATGGCAGCTCCGGTCATTTTTACTTCTTCGAACATATTAGTCGAGAGTGTGGGATCCTCTTTCTGTGAGTTATCCTTATCGGTTCTATTTCTGTTGAGGTCCTGGTTGCACCAGAGGTAGGGGCGGCTGTAGTTGCCTCACCTGCCGGGGTACTCGAGCTTGATACTCCTTTACCGTCAGAGACTGATCCATCGAAGAGTTAACTACCTCATGTATCTGTAGCACCTATGGTTTCACCTTTTCTGTGTTCAGAAGATTCAGAGTCAGATACTAAGATACCCGAGAGGCATGTATCACCTACTACTTCAACTCCAGAGATCCCTACTACTCCTATTTTACCCGCACCATCTGCTATTGTTGCACCATCATCTAAGTTTCCAGTTACAACTGTTGTTTCCCCACTCGAGATTCGTCGATGATGAGCTATTCTTATTTGACTCGGGGAGTACATTCCTATTGGTTGACTTTACCGTACTCATCCTGGTAGGACATGTAGGGCCTTGACCGTAAGGAATTCGGTTAAACCTTTACCTTCTCATCGTTTAGCATTAAGGTACACATCACATCACTTGGACCATTTTACTTCAGGATCATCATCGAGTCATTCATCTTCAGATCATTCATCATCTGGGCATTCTATTTTAGGTCATTCCTTATCCGAACATACACCACCAAACACCACCGATGTTGATTCATCTACACCATAGAGATTTGTTCATCCATCACTTGCTAGGACTCCACGGTGTAGCGAGGCCTATTGTAACATTTCACATTTTCAGGTCATTTACGACTTCAATTATTCTATTATTTATTTTTAGGATTTTACGCATTCGCTTTTAATTTTTACCATTAAGCTAAATCGCGTAAACTAAAAATGAGCGTTTAATGTAAACGGGCATCAAACAAACAAATGTTTACATCAAGTAAGTGTTATAAAGTTATTAGGATGATAATTTATAACTTTACGATTTTTATTTTTATTGGTTACGTAAAAGTCTATGTAACGCAATAAAACTATGGTTTTGCATGCATGGCAAACCATAAACCCACCTACACTTTAACAAATACCTACTAATACCCATATTGCTCAAAAACCTCATAAACTATTGCCAAATTCAGCCCCTAACCGAATTTGATCATACAAACACATATATACACTTGAAATTAAATCCCTACACCTCCACTAACTTGAATAAACAATACTAGTTGTTAACCAATGGATCAAACAACCATTTTTACCTAAATTGTGTCCCTTTTGGCTCATAGAACACGGAAAGAAATATGGGAAGGAGAAGGGATAAGAAGCAATCATGTTAGACAAGTCATATCACTTCTTACACAAAGTATAACCCAACCAAAACATATCCTTATTCTTACAAGCCCTAAGTGAGTTTTTAAATCATATTCCTTATCCTCTTGGTCTCCTTAACCGGCCACCAACAAGAAACAACACCAAAACCATTTGATTGTCTTACTTAGATGGTATTCTTGCATGTTTAACTATAAATAGATCCCATAAAGCAACTATAGATCCACACTTTAACATTTCAAAGAGAAAAAACAAAGCACAAAACCCTCTCTGAGCACATAAGCCATGGGGGGGTTATTTCCCACACCCCCCCCCCCCTCAATCTCACATACCAATTCATAGTTTTTTTGATTTCTAAGCAGTACATAGTGTTCAAGGGTTGTTACGAACTAATCAAATCTAAGGTGTATCAAAGGTTTTGGAAGCTTGGGTGTAATGTAAAAGGGTTTTTGCAAGTGAAAAGGAAATTAGGGTTTTCTTGTGTAAAAAAGTAGGTTTGTATAAGTATTTAGGTTATGACACTTGGGTGTTTCTTGGTGTATTATCATCACTCCATCGTTATTAAGGTCTTCTAAGAACCCTAACTTTTCATAATTTAATTTCATTTTTATATAATGGTGTATAGTTAAATCATCACCTAGGTTTTCTTATTGAAGTTTATAAAGTGAAATCACATATATAAATACACGAATTTACTTTTCTTGTGATAAAGATGATGTTTAAAATATGTTAATATGTTTAAAAACAAGATTTTTTTTTTTTTTTTTTCTTTACAAGCAATGGATATTTTATATAATTATTTATCAAGTTATGATTATTTATTTATTTATAAAGTTTAGATAAGTAAATAAATATGTTGGGCAATTTTTTAGACAATATGGACCTATTATGATGGACACAATGTAGAGGAACTTAAATTATATACATCGGTTTAATTTATAAATTAGAAGACTTGTGGTAATTTTATAAAGTTTAAATGTGTATAAAATAAGTTAATTAACCTTTTAATTGCTACTGTTCATTCAAACTAATTAATACTTTATTTTATATTTTATAAAACTAACACATCTCATAAGGATCGTAAGCATATCAGAAACTTGAAAATCCGATAAATAACGAAGGAGTTATGATTTTTACGAGATTATACGTATAAAAGTGTTTTTATAAAACTAAAGTTTTAATAAAAACTATATGATTTCCAATCTAGATATTACTAATTATATTTTTCTTTAAAAATTGGATATTATAGAGGATACTAAAAAGGTAAGAAACTTGAAAAACCAATGGAAATGAACTATTATGACTTTTTCAATGTTTATGTAATAAAATAAAACATAAAAAGTGACTTTATAAAACAAATTTTTATAAAAATAATTTTTTTACAGCAACATACAGTGTACATGGACTATGTTAGATAGATATACAAATTAATTATGAAGCATGGACATAAGAAACAATAGAAACCCAAATTAAAACGATAAATACAATACATATACGATTTCAACAATAAAACTTTATATAAAGTATTTTTTAATAAATCTACACTTATTGTAACTAGTTCATATAACAGTAAATATGAATATAATAAATGTAATATTTGATTAGATTTTTCAAATACGAATCCATACATGTAAAGTACGATGAAAACGGGATTAAAACAAAGATACGACGTTTTTATTAAAAGTGACATTATGAACGTTTTTAACCTTATAAATATTATTTTCTCAAATAATTAAATTATTTATATAAAGAACTTAATGTATAATAATATACATCAACTATTTTTGAACAATAACAAATTGTTTGGACAAGTATACAATTTTTACGAACACGAATACATGAATACTTATTTTACAAGTACAAATTAAAGTGTTTAATTTTATAAATTAAACAAACACTTTTAGGTGGTGGTATAACTATATAGAATTATATGTGGCATTAGTTATTCAAATACTTAGTACTCATACGACCTATATTTAATTAGGTTGCATTCGGTCATATCCGTGACGTTTTCATTCACTTGATTCATATACTCCAGTTTATTTACTAAGGTGAGTTCATAGCCCCATGTTTTACTATATCAATGATTTACAACTTTTAGGTGAGAAACATGCATTGTTTTACGATTGGACGCAAGTGTACATTTTTACATGATTACGAGTTTGCCTAAGTAGCGATAACCCTCTGAGCCCATTATCATGAACGGTCAATTACTTTGTGTGAGCGCGAATGTTATAAATAGATTTATTTGGGATTGACATCTCTGTTCGGGTGAGTAGCTCTCACTGTGCCAGTTTACCGGACAACGGACGTATACCATGTCGGATTTAGGATGTTGCGGGTTAGAACATCATCACGGGCAATGTTGGCAATTTATGTTGCATTTCATACATGTCGAGCTTCAGTGTCATGAGCTTAGGGAAACATAATTACATTTTGTGATGTTTGCATCTATTGCATTATCACGGGGAAAATCTTGCGGTCCTACATTACAT
Organism: Tanacetum coccineum; assembly: GCA_026074375.1. Lineage (NCBI taxonomy): Eukaryota > Viridiplantae > Streptophyta > Magnoliopsida > Asterales > Asteraceae > Tanacetum > Tanacetum coccineum. The sequence continues at coordinate 4,178 of BQNB010210400.1, forward strand.
TTTACATAAATCTATAAATTCACCAACTTTATGTTGACATTTTAAAGCATGTTTTCTTAGGTCAATGAGGCATAAGGTGCTAAGGATACGTTGGGGATACTCTTTTGGGGAGTCATGCATAAAAGATTTGGAGTCATTACATCTTGGGATATTTGTTATGATCTAAAATCTTGTTATTTCAATGTTGAACAATTTAAGCCGTTGTGCTTTGTATTAAACAATTTCAATAAATCCACTGTATCATATTTCAAACGACTCTTTTAGAAGTCGTTCTCATATCTTGTGTTATTGATCTATGATGTAATGCTCCCGGACACATTATTCCACTGCGACCCAATTTGGGGGTGTTACACCTATCTCTGTTGGAGGTTTGCCCCATTATCTACCATGTATCCACCAACGACATTCGATTCGTCTGCTGTGGATTCTTCTTCTGATTCATCTGCTGGACTATCTCGCAAGAGATGTAAGTCCACCTATCTATGCTATAAGAGCTTTAGTTCCTTCCTGTGATAATCTTCTTCCACCTTTCAAAAGGTTTAGGGATTCTATTTCACCAGAGGATAGCGTTGAGGAGGACATTGATACGGATGTGTTAGAGGACATTGAGGCTGATGCTACAACTGTTGAGGTTGTAGTAGATAGGAATGTTGAGGCTCGAGTTGATGCAGGTATTGATATGGAGGTAGATGTTGGGGATGATGTAGAGGACAAGGTTGAGGACGAGGTCAAGTCCAGTGAAAGAGGTACTATGGAGGTTGGAGTGGATGTAGCTACTGGGATTAATATCCCTGATGCTATGCTTATGCCCGATACTGTAGAGCATTTGGAGCAGGTTAAGGAGGGTTTGCAGGATATTTATGATCATGTTATAGAGATACCGCTTCAGAGGATAAAGGACATCAAGACGGGACAGAGAGAGTTAGAGTCGAGGAGTTTGATTGCTGGTGAAGAGAGATCTAGTTTACTTAAGCAGGTTGCATCCTTGGAGTGGTTTAATGCGAGACTTTGAGGCACCATGATGATGGACAAAGCGAGAGCCGACAGATTTTGGCGACGACGACGGCGCTATGAGATTTAGGGAGAGTAAGCTTAGGCAGATTCGTAGGTTCCGTTACTATGACAGGATGCGATTTAGGCAGTTTGGAGCTTCGCTGCGCAAGGCGTTTAGGTTATTTCGTCCATGATGTTGTGTATGGATTTGAGTCTAAGGTAGAACCAGTTGGTAGTAGTTTTAGGCGTACAATCAAGTTCCTATTAATGTGTTGAATGTAAAAACGACTAATGCTTTTATTTATGACATGAAAACTGGGATACTTGTTTTGATTCGCTCGCGTATTCCCCTTTATTGTTATTTACTTGTTCTGGCAAAACATGTTCTATTATATTTTCCTATATAAACCTTACTTACCATTTATAGTGGCTATATCTCGTATCGAATCTTACCGTGTGCTATGTCTTGTGCTGTAGAACATGACTATCACTTGTTTTGTGTGAACCAGAAGGCAATTGAAGAACTCATTAAACTGACGAGTAGAAGACAGCATTGGCTCGCGTGTATGAGGCAGACCGATTGCTGACCAATGACCAACGAGTGGAAGAAGTGTTAGCCGCTTATGCAGCGACCCGTGCTGCAAATGCTCTCAAGGCTGAAAGTTAAAGCCAAAACGGCAGCGACGGCGATAATGGAAATGGAAATGGTGGAGATGGAAATGGTGGAAACGGAAATCCAAATGAGAATAATAGGGGTACTAGGCCTGTTGCTCGAGAGTGTACATACCAAGACTTCATACTTCAAGGGAATGGAAGGAGTTTTCAGGTTGATAAGGTGGTTTGAGAAGATGGAAATAGTTTTCCATATCAACAATTATCCAAAGAAATACCAAGTCAAGTATGCTACTTGCACACTATTAAATAGTGCACTAACTTGGTGGAACTCACATAAGAGGACTATTGGAGCTGAGGCTGCATTTGCCATGTCATGGAGAGAGCTCATGAAGCTAATGGCTGAAGTGTACTGCCCAAGAAATGAAATTCAAAAGATGGAATCTGAGCTATGGAATTTAACCGTGAAGAACAATGATTTGGCTGCTTATACTCAGAGATTTCAAGAGTTGACTATGATGTGCACCAAGATGGTCCCCGAGGAGGAGGATCAGGTTGAGAAATTCATTGGAGGTCTCCCCGATAACATCCAAGGGAATGTAATTGCTGCTGAACCTACAAGACTACAAGATGCTGTTCAAATTGCTAACAACTTAATGGACCAAAAGTTGAAGGGATATGCTATGAAAAATGCTGAGAACAAAAGAAGATTATAGGTCAATCAAAGAGAAAACTGTGGACAACAGCCACCATTTAAGAGGCCAAATGTTAGAGGTCAGAATGTGGCAAGAGCCTATATGGCTAGCAACAATGAGAGAAAATCGTATAATGGACTGTTGCCTCTCTGCAACAAGTGTAAGCTTCATCATGAAGGGCCATGCACTGTGAGATGTGGGAAGTGTAACAAGGTTGGGCATTTGACCCGGGATTGTAAGGTCACAAATTCCACTACTTCTACTCAGAGGGGTCAAGTAGTGAATCAGAGGGTTGTAACTTGTTTTGAGTGTGGAAGGCAAGGACACTACAGGAGTGATTGCCCAAAGCTGAAAGATCAAAACCGTGGAAACAAAGCTGGAAACAAGAATGGTGTTGGTGAAGCAAGAGGAAAAGCATATGTGCTAGGTGGAGGAGACGCTAACCCTAATTCAAATGTCGTCAAGGGTATGTTTCATCTCAATAACCATTATGCTTCTATGATATTCGATTCGGGCGCCGATAGAAGTTTTGTGTCAACTACTTTTATTGCTTTGCTTGATATAATCCCCGATACTTTAGACGTTAGCTATTCTGTCGAATTAGCCGACGGGAGAATTTCTAAAACTAATACCATACTTAGAGGTTATACGTTAGGATTGTTAGGTCACCCATTCAATATTGACCTAATGCCCATAGAACTTGGTAGTTTTGATGTCATCATTGGCATGGATTGGTTCATGAATCATCATGCGGTGATTGTTTGCGATGAAAAGATTATACAGATTCCCTATGGAGACGAAGTTTTGATAATTCAAGGCGATAAGAGTGACAAAGGAAAGAAGTCAAAGTTGAGCATTATATCGTGCACTAAGACTCAGAAACATATCAAGAGAGGTTGCCTAATTTTTCTGGCACAAGTTATGAAGAAGGAAACCGAAGACAAGTTGGTGGAGAAGCGACTTGAGGACGTGCCAACTTTACGGGACTTTCTGAAGGTCTTTCTAGAAGACTTTCCTTGATTACCACCAACGCGACAAGTTGAATTTCAAATTGACTTGGTCCCAGGTGCTGCACCTGTGGCACGCGCCCGGTATAGATTAGCACCGTTAGAACTACAAGAACTGTCTACTTAACTGCAAGAACTTTTTGACAAGGGATTTATAAGACTGAGTTCCTCATCCTGGGGATCCCCTGTCTTGTTTGTCAAAAAGAAAGATGGATCTTTTCTGATGTGTATTGATTACCGTAAACTAAACAAGCTGACTATGAAGAATTGATATCCACTTTCGATAATCGACGACTTGTTTGATCAGACGCAAGGATCAAGCGTCTACTCTAAGATCGACCTGAGATCTGGTTATCACCAACTCAGAGTTCGAGAGAAAGACATTCCAAAGACAGCGTTTAGGACACGCTACAGTCACTATGAGTTTCAAGTGATGCTATTTGGACTGACCAACGTACCTGCGGTATTTATGGATCTGATGAATCGGGTGTGCGAGTCATATCTGGATAAATTCATGATCGTTTTTATTGATGAAATTTTGATCTACTCCAAGAGCAAGGAAGAGCATGCAGAATATCTTAGGTTAATTTTGGAATTGCTTGAGAAGGAAGAATTGTACGCCAAGTTTTCAAAGTGTGAATTTTGGTTGTCGAAGGTACAATTTCTTAGTCACGTGATTGATATTGAAGGCATTCACATGGACCCAGATAAGATTGAGTCAATCAAGGATTAGGCATCGCCTAAGACTCCGACAGAGATTCGTCAATTTCTAGGTCTTGCTGGCTATTACTGACGATTTATCAAAGGTTTCTTAAAAATTACCAAACCTATGACGAAGTGGACTCAGAAGAACGTGAAGTTTGACTAGAGTGAAAAGGAAAAAGCTGTATTTCAACTGTTGAAGCAAAAAATTATGCAGTGCATCGATTTTGGCTTTACCCGAAGCTAGTGAAAACTTCGTGGTTTACTGTGATGCTTCTCATAAAGGGTTGGGAGCAGTTTTGATGCAAAGGGAGAAAGTCATAGCCTATGCATCACGACAACTTAAGATTCATAAGAAGAATTACACTACACATGATTAGAGCTTCGAGCTGTAGTGTTTCTCTCAAAATATGAAGACATTATTTGCACGACACCAAATGCGTTGTGTTCACTGATCATAAAAGTTTGCAACATATTCTAGATCAGAAAGAGTTGAACATGAGACAACGTAGATGGTTAGAGTTGTTGAGCGATTACGACTACGAGATTCGTTATCATCCAGGAAAGGCGAACGTGGTGGCGGATGCCTTAAGCCGAAAGGAATGGAATAAGTCACTACGAGTTCGAGCTTTAGTTTTGACGACTGGTCTAAACCTTCCTGTGCAAATTTTAAACGCTCAAGTTGAGGCGAGGAAAGAGGAGAATTTTGGAACCAAATATCTGTGTGGTATGATTAAGAAGCTAGAGCAACGTGCTAATGGAATGTTATGATTAAATGGGAGAAGTTGGATTCCTTGTCGAGGTAACTTAAGAGAGTTGATTATGAATGAATCGCATAAGTCAAAATACTCAATTTATCTTGGATCGGACAAGATGTACCAAGATTTAAAGAAACTGTATTGGTGGCCGAAATGAAAGCAGAGATTGCCACCTATGTCAGTAAATGTTTGACCTATGCAAAGTCAAGGCCGAATACCAAAAACCATCCGGTTTGTTGGTTCAACCTGTGATCCCAATATGGAAGTGGGAGAACATCACTATGGATTTCGTTAACTAAGTTACCAAAGACATCAACTGGTCAAGATACAATTTGGGTAATTGTTGACCGACTCATGAAATCTGCTCATTTCCTACCAATGAAGGAAACTGACTCAATGGAGAAGTTAACGAGACAATACTTGAAGGAAGTAGTCTCGAGGCATGGAGTGCTAGTTTCGATTATTTCTGATCGAGACAGTAAGTTTACCTCTCATTTTTGGAAATCGTTGAATGAAGCCTTAGGAACTCAATTGGATATGATTACGGCTTACCATCCACAGACTGATGGTCAAAGTGAGAGAACCATCTAGACTTTAGAGGACATGTTACGTGCTTGTGTGATGGATTTTGGGAAAGGTTGGGATAGACACCTACCTTTGGTGGAGTTTTCTTACAACAACAGTTATCACACTAGTATCAAGGCCGCACCGTTTGAAGCTTTCTACGGCCGAAAATGTAGATTGCCTATTTGTTGGGCTGAGGTTGGAGACGCTCAGCTTACTGGTCCGGAAATTGTTCATGAAACAACTAAGAAGATCATTCAGATCAAGAAGCGTATTCAAGTTGTATGAGATAGACAGAAGAGCTACGCCGATAGGAGACATAAGCCATTAGAATTTGAGGTTAGAGATAAGGTCATGTCGAATGTTTCGTCATGGAAAGGGGTGATACGTTTCGACAAACAAGGGAAGCTGAACCCTCGTTATATTGGACCTTTCAAGATTCTCGCTAAAGTAGGAACGCTTGCTTATCAACTTGAACTCCCAAAGCAATTGAGCCAAGTTCATATCACTTTTCATGTTTCTAATTTGAAGAAGTGTTTCATAGATGAACCACTAGCTATTCCGTTGGATGAGATCCAGATTAATGACAAGCTCAATTTCATTGAAGAACTAGTTGAAATTATGGATCGAGAAGTTAAATAGCTAAAGCAAACCCGCATTCCAATCATGAATGTTAGCCTTAAAATATGGTGACAAACACGGAATTACATTAGTTTATTTATAGCGTGGCACATAGGGACTAATAATGACAAGCTACGATAGTT
>BQNB010210401.1:0-10272 GCA_026074375.1 Tanacetum coccineum
TCGACCCTAAACCCTTATATTGTTGTAGTGAACACAGTAGCTGATGTTTTATATAAAATAGAAGGATTCCTCTTATGCAAATGCTCTAATATCATAAATTATCAGCGTAATGAAATTAAGCATAAAGAAATAAACATGAAACGGAAGAAGCTTACACTTAAGTGTAAACGGAACAACAAATGAGGTTGGATAAGCCGAAATCTGGTGTATGTTTCGACCATCACAAAACTTGTATACAACAGTGCATAACTGAAACAAATCAGAAAATATTAAAGCAAGTTTAAACTTTTACAAATTAAATATGAAAGAATAACACATACATGAAGTCACACTCGATGTTACAAAAAAACGGCTAGAATTTGCAATGCTGATGCAAGATAGACAACCTGTTTCATGGTATCTGGTTAGACAATGCAAGACAAATTTATGTGGTAAATTAAGATATTATTGTGTAAACTAAACAAAAGTATGTAACAATTGGGTCAGCGCAACGACAATGAGAAAAACCTACAATTCAGTACAATTATATATGTTATCATACAATGAGAAAACTGACAAAGGGATAATACAGTGGATCCGATTTGAATATGATTATTTGATATTCAATAATAAGAATACACAAAGCGAGTATAGTAAAATGGGTTTTAAAAGTTTTTGTTTGGACGTGCTACTGTTGTCTGAAATTGTAGTCAATTTGTCAGAGGGTTAAGCTTTTGATAAATCTAATAATTTATAAAATCAATACAAAAAATCACTTAAAATTTTTGATGAGCAACCACACCCCTTAAACTATACTTTTTTGTAGACCATGTTTGACTGATATGTGTTATATATATGTAAGTGCATTACTTGACTCGAGCAACATTATTACAATAGAAATCAAATAATATATGAGCTTTAATGCATCTAAATGGGTTAACATGTTCATAAATGTGCCTGGAATTATATATGTGATAAATGATCCTATTCAGTATTCTTATGATATGAAGAAAAATAAAATGACTCAATAATAGAATGTTACGCAATTGGTTTTCAAACTTTGTTGCAAGGAAAATACTACTGTGGGTTCCTTTTACGCAGTGGGTTTCAAACGTTGACATTCTTAAGGTTGAATTTTGACATAATGGTTAATCCCTTTTCACCATGTGTTAAAAAAAGAAGATAAATATAATGATCTCACGATTCAATTTTGAATAACCTAAAAAATAGCTGTTAAAATCTAGACCAAGTACATGATAGTCTGATATAGTAAACAAACAATTAGAAGTGTTATGTTAAGGGTGACTGTAACACCAATTTTATATATTTACGCAAAAGATATTAATGAAATGACATGTTGCTTATTAAGTGACACAAACAAATTTAGTTCGACTCATGTCACTTCTATCAAATATAATGACAAACCAAGGCGTTAAATTAGAGTTTTTGACACCAAAAGGACTTATCAAGTAACGATATTGGATAAATTTTTGTTTATTTATGGCTTAATTCGGGTTTAGTTGTCGTTCGGATTATGTTATATCAAGACCCAACCTACCGTGTAAACCCTTTAAAACCCATATAATTACATTTTTAGATAATATATGATCAAATGACTTTCTCTTCCCACAGCAAGTGTAACAATTTCTTTTTATCGACTATTTCATCTCAGTATACTATATGTCAGATCAAAACTCAGCATCTATAGTCTATTCACAAGTATATGGAAGACCACAAATCGACCAAATCTAAGTTGCGTCCATGCTAAATATCTATCATAATAAGGAAGTGTGAGATGGTAGTACAATAGGGCTCAATATCAAATTGTATCCGCTGATTGGTAGTTTCTCACGATCTATATATTTTGATAATTCAGCTGAGTAAACAAACATTAGCCTTCATAAATCTAATCATTTAGTGCTAACACAAGTTAATTAAAAACTACTCGTAAATAATAAGAGAAAGTAGATTTATCAAGTTACATAAAATCTATCACGCCAAAAATAAAGGTACTTGTATACAATTTCAACAGTATTGTGTATATCCCAACATAGTATATAGAGTTAAGTACATTTTTCGTCCTTGTGGTTTGTACCATAGTCCACTTTTGGTCCAAAATTCAAAAATAGTTTGGTTTTGGTCCGAAAGTTATAGTTTGGGTCCACTTTTGGTCCATTTTTGACGATTCCGTTAGTTGTGTGTCTCATGTGAGGGTGTTTATTGTATACTCGTATTTTAACATGGGTATTTTCGTCTTTTGCTCTTTCCCTATTATATCTCACAAAGTCAACACAGAAATTCATTTCCACTTTTCATCCTCAAACTTAACCTCTCCAACTTCTTTCTTAATAATAAATACACCCAATGGGCGATCTGAAAACCTTAAATGTTGCTTTGTGAATGGCAGCTCAAACCCACTGGTCACCCATTTGATCCATACACAGTATACCGTAAGTCCCATTTTTAATTAGGGTTCATTTACAAATTGGGTTTATTTTTAATCAATTAAGTATCTAATAGACATTGTTTTATTTGTATTGCAGGTCAATTTCCAACTATATTTTCATTAGAGATACACCATGGTGGTCGTTTAAGTAAAGCACCAAATCGGCTATATGATGGTGGGAAGGTAAAATTGTTTGATCCAAATTGATTCTGATGGGTTTTCAGTTGTTGAAGTAACCCATATGTTAAAATGCTTAGGTTATGTGAATCCCACAATGGAGTATTGGTATAAAATGCCTGATAAAGATATTCTGTTACAATTAAGTAATGATAAAGATGTCTTGAGGTTTAGTAAGTATGTTGATAGGTGTAAAATAATGCAGTTGTATGTGGTGCACCCAGTTGATAAGCCTAAACCATTAGGGGATAGTGAAGAGGTTGAAGAAACCTTTGACCCATTGTTTTGTGACTAGCCATGTGAATAGTCAAAACCCACACAAATGAAATACCTATGGTGAGTGAACCCTACAGAAATTCCTATGTGGCTAACCAAACTGAATATCCCAAGATGTGAAATAGGGTTGAACATAGTGAGGGTAGTGAAGAGTGTGAAGAGAGTGTGACACGTGCATGGACTCTAGTGATGGTGGTGCAAGAATAGTGAAGAGAGTGTGACAGTGACCTTTGATGTGGAGGTAGAGGATAGGATTGAAGATGTTGGACGTAGACATGGATGATTTTTTAGAACGTTATGATTGCAAAATGTTTGATCATGGGTAGGACCTAAGTTAGTTCAGCTGAAAATGAAAATACCCAACTTTAGAAGATGAAGTGTTTGAAGATCTAGATTTGGAAGATTTTGATAGTGGGAGTGACCCTGATGATGTAGATCATAATAGGAAAAAAGCCTTAAGAATGTTAGCTAGAAAGCACAAGCCTATAGATGGAAATATTTACAGTGAAAATTTTTATTGTGGCCAAACTTTTCCTAACAAAGAAATGATAAAGAAGATGGTTAGCAAAATTTCAGTTGTCAACAGGAGACAGTTGTGGTTAACCAAAAATGATAAGGTTAGAGTTAGGGCTCGGTGTAGGGGAATTGTGCCTACATTTAGTAATGAAGATGGATCACAGTTTGGGCCAAATGGGCCATCTGGTTCTAGTGGTAAGTCCAAAATGGAAAAGACAAAAAAGGTAGACTCCCAAAGTCAAAAGCATGCCCAATAAGATATAAAGCTGGTAAACCTAAAAGTAAATGTGAAAGATTCTCACTCTGGTATTGTACTATCTAGTTTAATGTTAAGTAACTTTGATTCTGTCATACTATCTAGTTTAATGTGTGAGGTTCTCTTAAGTAATACCATGTCAATCATTGATGTTTGCAGGAAGACCTCATTGTGATGTTCTGTTAAACAATATGTGTGAGGTTCTCAACAGACAATTATTGGATGGTAGAGATAAGCCCATAATAACTTGCTTGGAGTTTATTAGACAATATCTGATGAAAAGGATAGTAATTGTGCAACAATTGATCAGCAAGAGTAATGGACCTCTTACACCAAATGCAACAAAGATCTTCAACAACATCAAAAAGGAGGCTGCTCAGATTACTGTTTTATGGAATGGAGGAGATCTCTATCAAGCAACTGGTCCTCATGGTACACAGTATGTTTGCAACATGACTCAGAGGACATGCTCATGTAAGAAGTGGGATCTCACAGGGATACCTTGCAAGCATGCAGTGGCATGCATTTGGGACATGGCAAGCAATGGTCAAAGAACATTGGTTATACCTGAAATCATGGGTAAGATGTAATGCTATTGGCTTTCTTTTTTTTTTTTTTTTTTTTTACTTGGCAAACATATGTATAGGTTTAGATGAAACCATTGTAATGGCCCAAGATATGTGGAAGAAGGTCACCTAGTCCAATAACTTAAACACCACCAGACTATCTATACCTGTAGGTAGTCACCAAGAAAGAAAAGAAATGTGCAGCTGAGTTGTATGATGAGTAATGGTTAAAAAGGTAAGTTATAGTAGAGCTCGGCAAGGTCACTTACTTGCAACAAATGTGGCCAGTAGGTCATAACTAGAGATCTTGCAAAGGTTTTTACACCCCCCTAGCTCCCCCCCCCCCCCCCCCCCCCCCCTACCGAGGGACCAACTGTCAATGAGTCACAAGTAAATTGCAAGTGCTAGGAATTCAGGCCAAGGTGCAAATGCAAGTGCTAGGCCAACTGTCAATCAGTCACAAGCTTCACAAGCTTCTGTCAACCCTTCAGCACCAACTGCCAGCCAGTCACAAACATTTGTTAGGCCTACACCATCATTGATACCAACTAAACCTTCCGTAATGAACACTGCTCCATTTCTAAGGCCAACTGCACCTTTTGTTACTGCAAGTCCATCTGCACCTTCTCTCAGACCAACAACACCATTTGTCACTCCAAGGTTCACAAAGAATACAGCAAGCAGGCTATCCCCAATAAAGAAGGTTGCTGCTAAAAGAGGCAAGGGGAAAAATGTGAAAAAGTGAAGTTCAGACTTCTTTTAATGCTTTTGTTTTAATCAGTTGATTATGTAAGACTATTATCCTATGTTCCTTATGTCTTTTGTGTTTCTGAACTACTTATGGTAGCCTTTTGATTGTCAAACTATTGTATGGAACATGTTTGCAAACAATGTATTGTTTGACTATTATTAGTCAAACTGGTTTATGTTTATCAGTTATGGTTCTAATTTATGTCTGCAACAACCATCTGTAACTTCACATAGTTTCCAAGAATTGTGCACTTTTTTATGTTATCACTACACAACCATCAACAACCACTACAGGTAAGCATTGAACACAAACTTAAATGAATCTGACATCAAATTGACTTAAACAAACTGACATCAAATTAACTTCAAAAGCTAGAGTTCTACAATTACTTCACTACCAATAACTTCCCAACTAACTTGATAACTCTTACATCAATTATCTAGATAGAAAAGTATGAAAAAAACCCAACTAAAGATCAACATCATCTTCATTCTTCCTTTTTTAGCACGAATTTCAGCAACTTCATCTTCTAACTGCTTAATAATAAGCACTGAACATTGACATGTCTCTTCATCGCACCAATCAATAAAACCATGATTTGAACCCTAAAAAATTAACAATTGCAGATTCAGGTTAAAACAAAAATAATTGCAACAATTAGGTTAAGTTAAGCAATACGTTACCCTTTTAGAACAACAATAGAATCTTCTTCCTGGGTTTCCTGGTGTCCATGAAGTACGAATCACTCCAATTGAATCGCATTTGTTGCACCTTACCATGTTTATTTGTTTAGGGTTCTTAGGTGTGTGTATGTGTGTGTTTTTTGAGGGTGAAAAAAATACGTTTGATTTTGGATAGGAGAGAATGAGTGTTAATAAAAGACTGGGTCATTTAAATAAAACATGGAAAGACCAGAATACCCTCACGTGATATGCACATGTAGCTTCAAACGGCTATATTTGACAGAATCGTCAAAAATGGACCAAAAGTGGACCCAAACTATAACTTTCGGACCAAAACCAAACTATTTTTGAATTTTGGACCAAAAGTGGACTATGGTACAAACCACAAGGACGAAAAATGTACTTAACTCTAGTATATATGGATCCTATATAAATCGGCTACTTGGATGAGACGTGAGACATTTAACACGCATGCAAAGTGAAAACAAATATGTGTTATACCTTTCGGCCACCTGTATAAAGATAGTTCCCAACTTTGGATAACTGAACCTGTAAACAAAGTGATGAAAAATGGTCTAAGTAGATTTTTAATGTTTGCAAAAGAATTATTGAAACTCTAAACGGACTAATACTTAAAGAGAAACTTGTTTTATTCCATGAGACTAGTTAATATTTGCAAAAGACTTATTGAAACTCTAAACGGATTAATACTTAAAGAGAAACTTGTTTTATTCAAACTGACGATTCTTGAGAGTTTATGTGTCATCTAGGTGAGGTTATCTATAATTTTGCGCTTAGAAGCGTGACTTCTCATGACGAACTTACTCGAATCTTGGTTTAAATCTGTCTGTTAAATTACACACATAATTATTAACTCCTAGTGACCTGCTATGTGTTATTTGTAAAACTTGTTTTTGGACAAATAAATACGGACATCTAACTATGAAACTTGTTTTCTTGAAAATTTAAAGTTTTTATGCTCTTATCAATGATGAATCACTACTGACCATGGCTTTAGTGGAGATCTAGGGTTTAATTGACCTTTAATCTTTTCCTACGCTACTACATGCTTCGGCATATGAGGCAATTATTGCAAGAACTTGTGTCTTCGGACACATGTAAAAGTATAATATAAGGTTTGGTCAATTTTTAATGTTTTCTCGCGATATTAGCACATCTAAAAACTAAATTAACAAAATGTTTTTCTTAACTTGTGATACAAAGATGTTTTGCATGCTTCTTTGTACACGTTTTAACACATATTTTTATCAACTTATGTGTATACCCCTATGTGAAACTTTAAGTCTATGCCAACCAAACTAAGAACATGTGCACTTGGATTGACCTATCTGGTCAGACCTCAGGGCTTTTCCAACCTATGGTAAATTTTTTCATAAGTCAAATCTATGTCAATTTTTGCACGTTATTTTTTGGTGGACTTAAATCGAGTTACCTGGTCAGACCTCGAACCATCAGAATAAGATGAGACAAAACATGTACATGACATTACTATATGAGTTACTAAAGTCATGTATCTCATAAAACTAAGAGTTGCATTTACAATGCAATTAACGCACGCTGCTTACATCTTGCCTTACTTGTTTACACGTTGGTCAGACCTTCTGTAATAAGTGGGATGTCAAGTTGGATATTAGTCTTATTAGTAATTAATTGGGTAGTTAATTCGTTTAAGAATTTAATTATCGATAATACTAAATTGAACTTTCTATGTTCTGATTAATTGTGTTATTGCAACATAATTCATAAACGAAAGTTTGTTTTTCTTAAAAAGACAAACATAGTCTCTTTTCCTGTTAAGAAGAGTGAGACTTACTCCTATCTCTTCTCCTTGGTTGACAAAACTAAGATAGAGTTATAATTGAAATTTTCTCATTATATTTAAACTCATTTACAATCTTTCATTACCCTTTTTCGGTTATGAAATAATTGAAAGATAAAATATTTTGTGTAACTAGAGAACATTTTGTCTATAGCTACCAAAATAATGACATCTTGCACTTTTCAAGACGATGTATGAGTTTTAAATGTTAATAAGAAGAATTCTCAATAAACCGCAATGAGTAAAGAAAATTACTAGAATGTCTTCTAAGTTTTTTTTCTTGACTCACTTCATTCCTTATAGTGCTAAACACCTTTGTGGCTAGGCAGATCGATTAAGGAGGAATTGCATGCTAAATGTTCAAGTTAATGAAAGCATGAATGGCTAGTCCCTCATTTACATAAGTAGAAATTCATATACTTTGTTCAATACCTAAGTACATTGCTACTTGTAGGCATTTTAAGAGAGTAGGAAAGTAAATAAATCGCTATTTGCTATCTACTGATGATGTAACACTTACAATGTTGTCAAATTCAGTGGGAGCTTTGCGTTTTATTACTGAAAATACATTCATGTAATGTTGTCAAATTCAGTGGGAGCTACAAGATTTATTTCCTTGTTAGTTGCCCATATTATTTCTAGCTTGCTTTGAAATAATTCATTACTTTCCGAATATGAACGACCATGGTTTTAAGGAAAATTGCATTTTATTTTATAAGATAACATGTTGCCTTTCTGATGTTGCTTTTCGAAACGTTATCTATAGAACAATAATCCACACTTCCTTTATTAAACGTTATGGTTTGAAATCTACTTGTAATATCTATGACACTATCATATTGTTTATACAATCGAGCGCTTGTCGTACTATTTGTCTACTTTAGATCATGTTGTCCTGTACACAAGTGGGAGAAATCTTAAGTGTGTGGAAGGAACAACATATAACAATATGATTATTGGTTTCTCTTGACCGCAAGGTAAGAAAGCTAATAAATCTACTAGGACTTAAACACACACGATGTTTGTTGCCTTATTACATTTAAATATCAAGATATAATATAAAGTTACTTCATGTCACACCCCGTAAATTTCAGGTCATAATTTTAACCTTTACGTTCATTATTTTGCCTTTTATAAGTTACGTGGTTAATTTGACATAAAACCGAGAAGTTATCCCGCGCACACAGAAAAATATCTTTGAACGCACACCAACTCTAGACTAAGTGTAGCCTACTCATAACATATTATTATTTTTACTTTAAATAATAATTATTATTAAATTTTTATATTTTCACCGGGTATAATCTCTTTACTCAAAAAAATAAAAAAAATAAAATTTTTTAGTCTACTCTTAACAAGTATGTTTTAAATGTCATAAAAAAATGTTACGTAGGTCATGTAAGTTTACATTTACAATTATTACGTAAAGCTTTTTTTTATTTACATTGGATTTTGAGCATTTATCGAAGATTATTAAAGTTAAATAACCCGATGATTTAAGCCCAACTTAAGCTTAAAATAAATCTAAACTAAGTCTTATAAGTCTATATAGTAAATTGGCCCAACAAACGAACCTAACCCAACAGGCCCAATAAAAAAATGATGACCTATTTGCTTATAACAAAAACCTACGCCATCATAAATGGAAAGAGGAGCCGTCATTTACTCATTCATCATCTTGGTCTTCCTATCAAGATTTAGTTTCATTTTTATTATTTTGTCTCAATTCAAGTAAATACCTAGCGTAATTCCTTTGTCATTTTTGTTAAATTTTCACAGTTCAAGTTTCACATCATCACTTACCAAAACGTTACCCAATTCATTATTTAAGTGTTTATGCAATCATTGTCATTAATGTTTTTATTTTAAATTAGTATGGATCTTGTTAATTTCAGTCACTTTAATTTATATGTCTACGAATCTTTTAGAAATAAAAAGATAGTTTTAGTCATTCCTTTTATTTTAAACTTCACTATAAACTCTTGTATTGAATCCGGCATTTATGTACAGCCAATTTATCACTAGTTTTCATTAATGCAAACATACTACTGCCTTGTCATTTCAATAAATTAGTTATCTTTTTTTGTTCCTTATTTTTAAACATATCAACATTTTTTTGTTACAACATTCTTGTTGTATTTAAATTCTAGTTTTTCAAGTATTAAGTATAGTTTACCAAATTGAACTCTTGCCTTACTTTAATAGCTGTATAATTTTTTTGGTCAGACTCATTAAAGAGTTGTTTAGTGTATGATCTTGTTATTAAAACCTCAAAATTTACAAATGTCAACTTAGCCTTTTGGTCAATCATCATTTTTTTAAACCTTTATTTCACAAGTCTTTTATATATTTACTTATTATTTTTATCCTTTTTTTTCATTCGTAAATCACATAAATTAGCAAGTGGTAACTATAAAAATATGATCAGTGCTAATCAATGGTAATAAGTTGGTTAATGATGGAGTTTAAAGAGTTAGTAGTGGGTTGCGTTTTGAAGCTTATAGAACGGGTCTCATTTCTTCTCGTCAACTTTGCACTTTTGGTCTCGATTGGCCGCATTTAGGAACTGGTCGCACGTTTATACTTGTTGATTATTTCTCGAATCACTACTTTGTGTAAGGTGAGTTTATAGCCCTTCTTTTACTTGTTTTACATTGCTTTACAAATCTGAGGGAGAATATATGCTCGTTACAATTTGTTTACACATTCAATTACAATCTCTTTTACATACTTGATTGCATACTTGATTTCGTAACTTGGTAACATACACGTTTACAAAATT
>BQNB010210403.1:0-10272 GCA_026074375.1 Tanacetum coccineum
TTATCTCTTATGACTATTGTACTATTATTTAACACCCAAATTGTTGGTTCCGCTGCGTGTAAATTTGGGGGTGTTAAATCATGCCTTGGATAACATTTTTCCCAATCTTACTTTACTCCTTTTTTTCAAATCATACCTAAGGACTTCTACTCTAACTAGTAGAGTATCCCTAGGTAGATCCATTCTGTTCTGGCTAGATCATGGAACAAATACCTAACTACCTTATATCTCCTTGATATATGTAACTTGGTCGATCTTTGATATTTCCATCTAAGCCATAAACCATTTGAAAAAATCAATCAAGGTACTAGTGATATAAATCAAAGCATTTGTACCTTAAAAGTTTCATCTTTAAAATTGCTCCCCCTACATATGTGCATTGATATTCAAAAGTGTTTGCACATATAAGGAGGAAACTACACTTGAGTCACTAAGATCACATTTATTAGCCTTATAGTTTAATCATATTTTCTCCCCTTATCAAAAATGTCAAATCATTTGATATTTTAGATATCAATTGAATAAACTAAAAAAGTTTTAGGGAGAGAAATGTTATCTTATTAAGCATGCTTATAGGAAAATTTAATGATCCCCCTCAATTCATGAGGGAAGGATATAGTGTTGAGCACATATTTTGAAAGATTTTGAATTTAATAAAAAAAATCTTTAAAAAATTGCACTCAACACATATATACTTATTATTCTACACTACATATATACATATTCAAAAGATATAGTATAAGACTAGACCTTAATGTTAGCAGGACTGAGAATGACAAAGTCAGACTGTCCGCATCAGCAATCTGTAGTCCGTCTCGACTGTCCTTCCACCAACAAAGCATTCCAAGCTTTTTATGATCCATTTTTCTAGCAATAGATTTTCAATCATTTGCACAATCTCATCAGTCCTTTTCTAATTTTTCTCTATCCAAGCTCTCTTCAACATAGCATGATTGTAGCCCAACACGAAGTTTTGCAGCATCTCATGCAGAGTATCACGAACAGACATGAGCGTTTTGTCACTAAACTTGTAAAGCTCATCAGCCTGCATAAGTCTCTTTCGGTTGCTCTTATTCAAATATACAACTCCTTTTGGTTCATAGATTATGGTGTATGGCTCTTTGAATGAAATGCCATCAAATGTTGTTTGAGGCCTGGTGATGTTAAGCTTTTGTTGATAACTTTCTACTCCTAGTTGAACATCTTTAACCCTTCTCTTAATGACTATACTTCGAGTGAACATGCGTAGAGCAATCATCAGATCAACTATGTCATCGTCGGTGAGGTTGTGAAGCTTGTGTTTAACATAGACTAGAAACATGTATTCGATGTCATTCAGATGCAGTCTTAAGAAATCAGCTTCTCTGAATGTATACTTCTTCTGATAAGCCCTTCATACAACGATCTCCTTTATATAACCAACTGTTTATCCACCGATATCCTGATGACACTAAGAATTTTCAACTGGGAGAAGACTTCATGACGTGATGTAGTTGTGTTTCTTCATTTGTAGAATAACTGACGTTTGGGTCCTCAGTGATGGATACCCAATTCAGCATTCTTGTTATAAGCCTCCTTGACTGAGCTCTAAAACCTTGGAATCATCTATTCAGTGCCTACCAAATCATACCTTGCACCCTTTGTCTTTGTCAGAGATGAAGCATATTTTCTCTCCTTATTTCCTGTCATTATTAAAAAGAAATTCACAGGAATGATTAGTCGACCTTGATAATCTTATAAAGGTAGAGGTTTGCTCAAATCAAATGGACCTCTGTCTCCTTTCAGATTCATCAAATCAAGCTTATCTGATAAAGCTAGGTAGCACTGCTCTAGATTGCATTCTGGTTTAATGTTGTTTCTGCAAGTTCCTTTGAGTAGATTATATGTTGGTCCTTACAAGTCTGCTTTGGTGATTCTGTCTTTCTTGAGACGATTCATAGCAAACTTTGTGAAGTCAACTATAGAACCCATCAGACCGTCAAAGGTTAGTGGGTTTTTGTCAGCATTCACGAGCTCATGAAACCAAGTCTATTCTGGTGCATCATCAGCATTTGGTACTTAATGCCATTCAGGATTTGGAGTCTCTGGTCGAGCATCTTGATTAAACCAAACGGAGTTATCATTTCTAGGAGCAGCATCATCTTGTGGTTGTTCTTCAAAATTTACCACATTATCTTCAACTTCCATTGATTTATCTGCTTCAATAGCAACTTCATGAACTGTTTCCTCTGCGTTCACAGACTTATTAGTTGATGAAGGCTTAGATTGGGTTTTACCTGCCTTGGATGAGGCAGATTGATCTTTTCTTTAGATAGCTCAGAGTCCTTTCGTCGACTTCTCTTCTTCTTCTTTTCAGAATTTGCATAAGGATCTTCATATTTGTCATTTCGACGTCTCTTCTTTAGAACCTTTGTTAGATTAATTTCTTCTTTTGTGATTGATTCATCAAGGTGTATTGAACCAATCAAAGCATTATATAAGTCAATATGCTTTTCATGTTCATTGAAGGGTCCACTTTTCTACATCTTATCATAGGGCATGTTCTTTAACTCATATTCAGTGAAAGAGTCAATAGAAGTTGAGGAAGAGGAGGACTTGAAAAGATTGATTGGATTCTTTTGGAGCACATCATGAACGGTGCTTTCCATTCTTGGCTTTCCAAATTCTGAAACAGCTTTTGGCAATAGCTTCGGTAATTGATTCTTGACTTTATTAAATATATTAGCTTGAATGGATTCTTCAATTACATCAGCATGATCAACCTTTGATAGTGCATCAACTTTCTTTTCAAGTTCTGAAAGTCTTTGCTCAAACTTCAACGATGGATCAGATTCGGATGCATTTGTAACTTAAGCTTGTGTTGTTGGTGGTGTTGGTGTAGATGTTGTCTTTTCAGTAATCATTGAGATAACCATGTTAATGAGTGGAGATCTTTGGACTGCTAGATCCTCTTGACGAATGGGAACATCCATCAATGACTGAATCTCCCTTTTTTGAGTCTTTCAAAATATCATTAATTGAAACATCAAGATTTTCATTTGTAAACTGGTTACCATACTCAGTAGAATACAGTGTTAAGTTAGAGATGGGATTCAGGTACTTGAGCTTTATCTTGTGCACCTCTACCTTGTTCAGTTCTAGCTTAATCTTTCATAGCTTGATCTACATCTTCATCTCTAGCTTCCTCATCTTTCTCTTCATCAGCTTTAGCTTAATCGTCACTAGAAAAGTCTTCATTTTCATTATCAAAACCAGAAAGTGAGCTACTTGAACTACCAAAAATATCCTTGGGCTCATCAAGAACCTCTAGAATAATACTAGCTCCTTTACTTGAGCCTTGGGATTGTTGTTGGATTCTGTAGTCAAGCCTGCTGGCTTTGGTTGTTGTCTTTAAGTTTGACACTAATTGGGCAGTAGCAGATAAGGTCTCAATTCCCTTTAGCTTCTGAGAGTGATCCAAGGCTTCTTCAGTTGGCTCCTTGGGAATCTCTCTACCAATAACAACACCCATTGACCTTTGAATCAACGGTTGTATTTCATCATCTTATGTCTCATCAGACTTTGTTGTATCTGCTACCTTTTTTAGTGACAAGACGAGTATGTGTTTCATGCAATAGATGTTCTTCATCTTGTATTTTTGCCTCAGTAAAACTCATTGATTCACCTAGCTTGAGAGCTTCATCTGGATCTAGCAAAATGTTATCATAAGCTGTGATTGAACTTTTCTTTCTTAGAGTAGTAGCTTTTCTTCTTGATAGCATCCTTCTTTTCTTTCTGTACACTTAAAGCAATCTTCTTCTTTCCTTTATGTACATTTGTATCAGGCTTTTTCTTACTCATTAACCCTTTGCCTTTACCCACTTTTGGTAAATCTTCTTTCGTATTCATTGACAAAGCCAAATAAGTCATATAATGAGCAGATTCCCTGATTTCATCATTCATCATTGTATCTGGAATAGACATTCCATACTTCTGGTGCTCTTCTCCCTTGCACACAAATTTCAACTTTCGCAGAACTGAGTCATATTTGATCATGTGTGAGAATGATCCATGTATTCTGGAAAAGGTGTTGTGTTTTGAAAGGAAGTGATTGATGATGACTTTGGTGAATCTAGGATAAGGCATTTGTTCCTTTCTTTTAGCACTTGTCTGTCTGCTATCAATATGGAATTGGAAATCTTCCCAAATCAATGCAGCATAATCAACATTCTTTTTGTAGAACATACCCCACAAAATCTGAATTCTTGATTGACGTGCCCTATCAAGCCCCGAAGACTTTCTAGATAAAAATCGATTGATAATGTTCAAGAAAGTTCTCCATGGCTGATACATAAGATCGATGTACATATCGGAGACTAATTCTAGAGACCCCGTATAACCAAGCAGTTTGATGAAGGAAACAAATTCATTGTGAGAAGGAGGATTGATGAACTCTTGGTTAGGAACATTAGGAGTGATCTGAAGCACATCACGGAGCAGTTCAACTCTGACTTTAAAATGTTGATTGTCGAGCTAAAACTAGTATGTCTGAGTATTATCGTTCTTGTGTATGGTGTACCAGAACTGTTGCATGTATATCGCCACATCAGCTGTCTTAAGAAACACGTTGTAGCATGAATACTGTTTGAGAATATCGGGAGTAAGCTGATAAGAGGGTTCCTTTTTCTTCTTGAATGGATCAATCCTCATGTTGCTATCACCAATTTTCACTTGCTCATTAATGGGAACCAATGCTTCATCCATAGCAATTTTTTGTTCGTTTTCTTGTTCCATGATTCTGCTAAGAATTGATCAATCCAATTTGTGGAAAACTAGAAGGGGGGTTGAATAGTTTACCTCTTTTTAATTAAAGGTTTTAAATTTGTTTGTAGAATTTTAGATTCAACTTTTATGTGAATTCAACACTTGCATAATATGAACAATATACTTATCCAAACAATCAATAAAATGATATAAGAAAGTAATGTAAGACAAGAGATAAGAGTAAGAACAATCACACCACAACATAAGGATTTATAGTAGTTCGGTAACGAAGCACCTCTTCGCCCTACTCCACTCCCCGAGCACCAAACTCGAGATTTTTCTTCACTGTGTTAACAAACTCCCTTATGGCGGAGAAAACCGTACACAACGTTGCTTACACCGATTTATGACACAAAGCTAAATGTCGAGTTCTAATCTTAGCTAGAACCAATCTATCACAACACGACTTTACTACTTGTTCACGACTTCACAACTTCAAGACTTCTTCACAACTTTAAGACTTCACTTCACCACACTACTTATATCACAACTATCTAACACTACTTGGTAAGATCACCACGATCTAACTATACTTACAAAGATCGCCAAGATCTAGCTACTACACACAAAATACATGATTACATTTGATTTACAAGTAATGGTATGGTGTAATAAGATTGTAACAACACACAAAAGGTTTGTAAATACTTCACTTGATGATGGAAGTATTCTTCTCTTGCACTTGAGGAATTAAGCTTGGATCACTTGGAAACAAAGCTTTATGATTAAATGATCAAAGGACCTTAGAGAGGATATGTGGGCTGTTTTGAGCAGAAAGAATGAGTGCAAAAGGTGAGAAAATAGTGGGAAAAAGTCAAGTATTTATAGGACAAATTGGAGGAGCGTCAGTCTATGGGAGGTCCCCTTATAATTAAGGGGGCTGCCCGTGTATTTAAGGGGGCCGCCCTAGACTAGAGGCTCCCCAGTTTGTCTTTTATGTAGGGTGAATTTTCTGGAACTTTTCTAGCCAGTTTTGGTCCAAAATGTGAATTTCAAAATGTTTATTTTGAATAAAACATTTCTTTTAATTGTAGAAAATGTTTTGTAATGTTTATAAAAATATTTACAACATTTTATAAAAGTGTGAGGTTGAATAAAAATTTCCTTTGATCATAAAATGCATTAAGCATTTATTTATTCATACCTTGAAGTGATATAAATTTCGAAATGAAAATTTACTACTAATTACTTGTTTACGTTTAATTTTACATTGGTTAGTTTTTATATTTTGTGATTATCAAAACGTAAAGATGTGAAAAATAATTTAGTAATGTTTTTAGGGCATTTTTTTATCAATAGGTTTTTTAACCCAAGTTTACTCCCCCACACCCCCATAAACTTATTATGTATTCTCAACAAAACTCATTATAGTCCAACCTAACCAAAAAATTCACAAGGACTTACAAGGAAACAGAGACAGAAGATGGAAAGGCAAACTTGCATCCTTGAGCCAGTCCATGAATTCTCAGAATCCTAAAACTTGCAATCTAAGAACAAAGCGGCCCTTGTTGCTTTTTTTTTAAAAAAAACCCCTTTTGATTAGGATGAGGAAGAAGTCTCAAACGATGAATAGTTAACACAAGTCAAGGTACTGATGGCCCTAGCTGATGATGAGCTTACTATGGGAAATAATCATACCCGCAATGGTGAATGGATCAACATCACCATGAGAAAGGTAAATATTCTTCTTATGGATGAGGATGCCGATTGGGAAAATTATCTTAAGTACATTAATGTTGTTCTTAAGTATGTTAAAAAGCAAAGATTAAACTTATTATCAAAATATAACAAAATCGTTTTTGAATTAAATAAGTGTAGAGATGATTTACTAGTTTTAAAACAAGCTAAGCTTGAAGCTATCACTTTTCAAATTCAAAACACTGAACTCACTAAGTTAAATCATGCTCTTCAAGAACAACTTAAAGAAGAAAGAAAGATCAATGAAAAATGGCTAACTATAATGCATCAGTGAGCAAATCCCTAACCAAAAGAAGAAAATTATTGGTGGAGATGTACTCACTGAGTCTTCATCCAAAAAGGATGTCAATAAAAACCTTTTCATTCTTGCCTCCATGGTTTATGACCATAAAATGGTTTCTAAAATCCAATCGTATTGGTTTGAAAGAAAAGACACAACCCTAATAGCAAACTTCCAAACTTTAATACTGGAAAAATTCTAGTCCCTCAAAGTCAAGCTGTAAATGAGTGTCTAAAACCCACTGAGGCATCAAATAACCCTGAATCATCAAAAGATTCAGAATCAAAATCTCTTACCCCATTACCTCCCCTGAAAAATATTCAGGGAGCTTCTCCAAGCTTTGAGGTAATGCCATTGACCTATCAACCTCACTCTCCAAAAGGTGAGAAGTTAGGCTTAGGTATCATGAAACATACAAAGAAAAAAACATAAGAATCTTCAAGCAAGAGTGTTTCAAGACTTGTCACTGTTAGTGATACTAAGCCTATAATTTCTTCAGTCCCTACTAAAGTGAAAGACACTGAACAAGAATCTAAAATCAATGAATTGACCAAACTTGTTCACATTTTAATGGATGAGAAAATTAACTTAAAGACTCATGAACAAAAACCTAAGTCCTCTAACTCAGGAAGTTCAACCAAAGTTAGTCAAGATGTTAAATCTAAGAGTTAAAACACTGAATCATTCAAATCAGGTAGACCTAAACCTCTTCAAAACCCTATGCTAAAGTGTAAATTATGTTGTTGGGATTTAAAACCTTCTTAATGTTGCTAGTATTACTGCTGCTCTTATTGATGTTAATGCTGCTTAGTCAAAGTTAGTGCTGCTCAAGAATTTCAATGAAAATTATTCTAAGTGTTTAAGACTGCTGGTGAAGTTACAACTGCCAGTACAAAGTTACTACTGCTAGTGGAAGTTAAGACTGCTCAGAGATAAAGACTGGAAAATATGCTAAGTAGTTACTACTGCTAGTACAAAAGTTACTACTGTTAGTACAAAGTTAATGCTGCTGAAGGAGTTAATGCTGCTAGTGAAGAAGTTAGTACTGTTGAGTTAGTTAGTACTGCTTATGTGATTTATATGAGTTATTTGCGTAAAAGATATGTATAACTTATTTGTTTAAAAGATTTGATATACTTAGGAAAGTATTGTAAGCCGTTTAGGACTCCTTGGTGTATAAAAGGATGTTCTAGGGCATAGAGTTTGATACGAGTCATTCATAGAATTATCATAGCTTCAAGGTCTTTGTAACCCTAATACTTTGAGTGTATTCATATTATTTGCTTAATAATATTGGAGCTTATTTGTATTGTTTATTCATTGTGTTTACTATTTCATTGAACAATCTTCTTAATATTAACTTGGTAATTTTCTTAATTGCTCTTTGGAATATTATTATTATAGTATATTTTACAAGTGTATTAAAACTTACAATCAAGGATTAATGTTTTCCGGATTCGTTTTATGTCCGTCAGTTTAAGCCACACACATAACCTAAATTATATGAAAATCATGCAAAAACAAAACCTTATATGATGGCATGTCAATCTAAGCAACATGCAAAACCTAAATTATGATCCTTGATTATCTTGAGTCTAATGAAATAAACCAAGTTCGAATGACCAATATCTAACCTATAATGTTTGTTCAAATTATGAAACATGAGGAGTGGATAACCTGTTTTTTGATTGGACACGGCAAGCTTTCAATCGCCATGAAAGCAAAGATACCCCAAAGAACTGATCTCGGAATGAGTTTAAGAAACGGGTATAGCAACAACAGTAACCGAAATGCTCGCTACTACTGATGGACTCATCCTTGCTAGCTAATCCAAACCCCCCCCTTAATCTTCTTTCTAAATCCTTAATGCTAATCAACTTAAAAAATGAAGAATGTCGGATACCCACCTAAATAACAGCTTAATGGTTGCAGAAACTTTTGCACGAGAGGTTGAAGCCTTTTCTCCAGTCTATATACGCAACACATAACCTATTTACACTTGGGAGAAATGATTTCACAAGAAGATGTGAACCAGAAGCTATTAAGGAGCTTGTCATCTGAGTGGAACACACATGCTGTTGTGTGGAGAAATAAAGCTGAGTTAGAAACAATGAGCATGGATGACCTCTATAACAACCTAAAGGTGTATGAACCAGAAGTCAAAGGGATGTCTAGCTCAAGTTCAAGCACACAGAACATGGCTTTTGTGTCCTCATCAAATAACAACTCTGGCAGCAGTAATGAAGTAGTTAATACTGCTCAAACAGTTAATACTGCTTATGGAGTTTCTACTGCCAGCACTCAAGTTAATACTGCTAACTCTTCAAATGTTGATAACTTGAGTGATGCTGTTATTTATGCATTCTTGGCTAGTCAACCAAATAGTCCTCAACTTGTTACTGAGGACTTACAACAAATTCATCCAGATGACATTGAAGAGATGGATTTGAGATGGCAAATGGCCATGTTGACTATGAGGGCTAGAAGATTCTTGAAGAATACTGGAAGGAGGCTTACAGTCAATAGAAATGAGAATATTGGCTTTGACAAGTCCAAAGTGGAGTGCTACAACTGCCACAAGAAGGGACATTTTGCTAGGGAATGCAAAGCACCAAAGAATCAAGACTACAAGAACAAGGAAAGTACTAGAAGGATTGTGCCTGTGGAAACATTCACTTCCATAGCTTTGGTGTCATGTGATGGTCTTGGTGGGTATGACTGGAGTGATCAGGCAAAGGAAGGACCTAATTATGCACTCATGGCTTATTCATCTTCAAGTTCTGACTCAGAGGTATCTAACAATTCAAATTGTTCAAAATCTTGTTTGAAACTATTGAAACTCTTAAATCTCAATATGATCAACTACATAAAGATTTTAAGAAATCTGAGTTAATGGTTCTAGCTTACAATACATGATTAGAGTCAGTAGAAGAGAAACTTAAAGTTTATAAGGAAAATAAGTCTATTTATTCACAAGATATAAAGGTCTTAAAATTTGAAATTAAATATAAAGATATAGCTATCAGAGAGCTCAGGAAGAAGCTAGAAATAGCTCAAAAAGAAAAAGATAGCATTCAATTTAATGTAGATAAATTTGAAAATGCATCTAAAAGTTTAGATAAGCTTATAGAGTGTCAGATTGTTGATAATTGCAAGAAAGGCTTAGGATATAATGCAGTTCCACCTCCCTACACAAGAAACTTCATACCTCCAACACCTGACTTGTCTTTTACTGGTTTAGATGAGTTTGTTAATAAGCCTGTAGTTGAGAACAGAAAATCTGATGAAGAAGCATCTAAGGTAGTTAGGAAGTCTGATGATTCCCTAATTATTAAAGATTGGGTGTTAGATAGTGAGGAAGAAGATGTGTCTCAAACTAAAACTGAGAAGAAAATAGTTAAGCCTAGTATTGCTAAGATAGAATTTGTCAAACCTAAGCAACAAAAGAAAACTGCTAGGAAAACTGTTAAACAAATTGAGAAACATAGGCA
>BQNB010210407.1:0-10272 GCA_026074375.1 Tanacetum coccineum
GGGACCAAACCCGATGCGAGGCAAACCTATAGGGAGAGGATCCGGGAAAAAAAAGATTATGGACCATTTTCAATAAACCCAACAAAGCACAGGGACAATTTATACAAATAACTAAGTAATACGCCCAATGTTTCTCAAACATTTGTTTTAGGCCAACTATTTCTTCTTTTGAAATACTCCGCTATAACCTGCATCAAATCGTGTAATTAGAAACCAAAATAGTGCCCACGAAAAAGTTCATTGATTCGTATTTATGATACTAGGATGGAATATGTGATACCTTTGAAAGCAGGAACGCGGGTAATAGTATCGTGTTGAATGAGAGATCCTAGTCTGCTTTCAAGGGTGTTCATCTCAGCTGGCTGCAAGACATTATATTTTATTATGAAAGATAGATATAGATAGTTTTGGTACAAAACTTGTCGTGTTTGTGAAAGATTAACTTACATCGATGACATCTTCCGGTTCAACTTCATCAGGAACTTGGAAGTTAGGCACCGCCTTGAGCCCAGGGGCGTCTTCATCATCCATTGTCCTGGTTGTTAGCAGATTTTGATCAAGAACTTTAAAGGTACGAACTTTATTACGCCGAGGAGCAACTTCATCATCATCCACTGTCTTCCTGGTTGTGAGCACACGACAAATCTTGGTAACAAGCCTCGATAAAAAGCCAGCCATCTGAAATTTAGGGTTTTAGTAAAGATTATGGTTTTTTTCTAATATTTTTGTGAGAATCTACGTGGTTTTTATAACACTTTTTATACAAGAATTAGGGTTTGTATTCATAGAAACAAAATCAAGAGAATAACAATTAAAAGATTTTAAAAGTTTAAAAGATTTTCTTTGTCATAAAAGTGGAACAAATTTTACCTAATTATTATTAGTCATATATTTTTGGATATTAGCCGTATATAAGTCAAGTCAAGATTCATCATTCAACAGTCAAGTCAATATTCAAAGTCAAGTCATCAATCAACATTTATTACTTATTGATTTGTATTAGGCCCAAGCCCATTGTTATTATTCTAGAATAATCTCTTGTATCCTATATATAGGATAGTTGTTATCAGTTATAATCAAGGAAAACATTAACCTTCAATATGGTATCACAGCCTTTCTCTCCTTAAAAATCTCCTTAATCTTTCGTCCCCCTCCTCTTTTTTCTCCACTACCGACGTCCAATCTAACCCTACCACCACCAATATCTCCATTCGGCATCCATGGCCGTGGAAGACACACCACCACCACCACCTTCTACAACCGATAAAATAATTCCCTTTAGCATCCCGAACAAAGTCCCCATTAAATTAGACCTAGAAAAACATAACTACAACTCGTGGAGCTCTTTTTCCCTCATTCATCTTGGGAGCCTCGGTCTCAAATCCCATGTTGAAACCGACACCGCATCTACTAACCCGGAATGGTGTCAACTTGATGATCTCATCAAGATGTGGATCCTTGGATCCTTATGTGATTCTCTTCAAGAGCAAGTCGTTACCACACCGGGTAATGCAAAAGCTCTATGGGATCGTTTGAAAGAATTGTTTCATGACAACAAAGATGCTAGGGCACTCAATCTCGATAATGAGCTTCGGTCTATCAAGATTGGCAAGATGACCGTCAATGAATATTGCACCAAAATTAGGTCTATGGCTGATAGGCTTATAAACCTTGGTTGTGTTGTCAGTGACAAAAACTTGGTCATTTACACCATCAATGGCCTTGACTCCATGGCAAGAACCCTGTTGGATAAGTTAGTACATAAAACAGATAATTCCTGTAGGTTCAGGGCACCCTCAGCTCTGTCAGATGTGTGACCACCTGAAAGAGGACTATCATGAGGTATCTGAACCTGATCCCCTTCATTCCCATTAGTTCCCTCTAAAGAATCTCTAGAGTCTTGGGTAGTGGCATGGCTAGATGATGTTTCAGGGGGTTGGTCTCCTGTACTAGGTTGAGTAGGAGAGGGTGTGGGTTGAGGTTCAGTGGGTTCTCCTGAACCTTCACCCTCTGCTGCATGTGTCAACATGTTGGGAAACAGAGGTGTTATTTTTCCTAAAAATTTTAGTCCTTTCCTAGACATATTTGTGAAAACTTTTAGATTGTGAGCTGGTGTAGGATAAACATCATTAAAAGGCTCACCAAGCTCAATTTGATTATTTAGAAACACCATTAAAAACCTTGGATACATAAGAAATTTCTTTTTAGTATTATCCAAGTTCCTCAACATACCATCAAAAATAAGTTTAGAAAAGTTAAACTTTTGATTTGTTTCCAAACATATAACAGCTGAAGCAATATTCGTGGAAAACTCATTCCAGCTTGTAGATTTTGAACTTAGGCAATGAAGGATGGTATGTATCAGATACTTCCATTGAGGAGAAAAGAGAGCTTTTTGAAAAGTTAGTTTATTAAAATCACCCTCATAACCCATCAATGCAAGGTTTTGAAAAATAGCTTCATTTGTTAGGCAAGCAGTACCATCAGCATCATTAAAAAGAAGAGAACTTCTTATTGATGCCTCTGTTACTACTACTGCCTTGCTATCAACAGTAGCATTAATCTGCTTTACATCATTGACTGTTTGGGATCTGGCAGTGTTCCAAAACTGTTCAATGTATGAAGTATAGATAGGTGGACGTATAGTAAGAGCATGATGAATCGAACTGGAAGCAAGAAAGTCCACTATCTCATGAAAATCGGAGTTTCCCTCTGTCTTCTTTAAGCACGCGACCATGTTATGTTGATCGACAAAATCCAAATTCGCCATAGAAACTTGTAATAGATGGATTAAGATGTGAGATATGATCGATTGGGAGAGTATGAGTGATTGGTAAATGGAATTGAGATTTTATAAAGATTTGATTTAGGGTTTGATATGATCGACTGAATAAACTTGAGTCTTTATCTGAGAAAAAGAGTGTTATATAAGGAAGGATCAAGAATTTTCAATCTATAGACCCCTATAAGCAACTTGTTGGCGTAAATATCTCAACGGTTATATTTAATTAAGGAAAATCTGTTATGCTTTCTAACAGTAGTAACGGTAATAAACAACACAAACTTTTGCCTGGCAGCACCAAATTTGCCTGGCAGCACCATATTTGCCTGGCAGCATCAAATTTGCCTAACAGCACCAAATTTGCCTGACAACACCAAATTTGTTAGCTACCATTTATAGCCTCTAATACCAATCCAAGCAGCATCTATAGCCTCCAATACCAATCCAAGCAACATCTTTTTACCCAATCCAAACATTATTTCCATCGTGAAGTACTTTTGAGCAGCACAAACTAAGCCTAGTAGTACTAAGTGTTGGCCTGGCAGTATTAACCAAACCGGTAGCACTAACTAACCCAACACCATATGTAGCCCTAAATCTTCATTCCAATGAATAGAATGAATCCTAAATCATCATCTCATCTAAAATCAATCTGCTAACTAAAATATTTCACAAACTGTACAACAACGTAATCTGCTGACTTGCCTCCCCTGAACTAATGCAGCTATAGATTGATCATTCTAATGTTAACCACCAAAAAATTAAATCTTGTGACATCAAATCCTTTGGTGAGAAGGTCTGCAACATTAGAATCAATGTGAATCTTGATAACATATATCAATCTTTTCTCATAGCAATCCCTTATGAAGTGACGTTGAATCTCAATGTGCTTGGTCCTCGAGTGATAGACAGGATTCTTGACTATACATATGGTACTCTCATTGTCAATATGGATTTTGGTGTTCATGAAATTAAAGCCATAATCCATCATCTGATTCTGTATCCATAGTACTTGCCCACAACAGTTAGCAACTACAACATATTCCGCCTCAGTAGTAGAATTTTCCATAATCGTCTGCTTCTTGCATTGCCAAGATATTATTCTTCTACCAAGAAATTGACAACCACCTATTGTTGATTTCCTATCAAGACTGGCGCCTCCATAATCACTGTCTGAGAAAGCTTCTAGTTCAAAAGGAGAATCCTTAGGATACCATAACCTAGTTTGGGTTTTTGTTTGAGGTACCTAAAAATCCTTTTTACTGCATGTAAGTGTGAAGCTTTTGGAGTGACTTGAAACCTAGCACATGCATAGACAGCAAACATGATATCTGGCCTTGATGCAGTTAAATACATCAGGGAACCAATCATAGACCTGTAGATATGCACATCTACATCTACACCATCTTCATCATGATCAATTCCCGATCCGACGTATCCACTACAACTAATACGCCGTATGCACAGCTGTTCATCAGTCAAAGATACGCATTTAATAAGACTGATGGTAATTATCTTAATTGATTTGATCTTATCGCAGACTCCAAGGAAATTAACCCCTATAGGCCATATCCACTTATCCCCATACGGCGTATCCAGGCGTATTTCAGACATTATAAATACAAGACTCAAAACGAGTTTTAGCGTGCAATATCACATTCTCTGTATAGTATACAACTAAAGTTAAATTTCTTAAGCCAAGAAGAGCATCCAAGGTCGAGCACTACTCCTAATTCCATAGAAGACATCGTGTAATTCTTACTTTTTTAATCATTCAATTTTTAATTTTTTGATCACGTTTGTAATAATGACAATGATTGTGGGCTATTACCCTCGGGTATTAGCCATGTTAATGAAGATTATAATGTTTGGTTTGTTTTAATCCGGCTTTGCTTAATTTATCGTTGTTGTTTAATTATGTTTATCGCCTTATACTTTTTTATGTACTTGTACATGCAGCCTATCATTCAACTGGGTATAAGGAGACATAACCAGTAACCTAGATGTCGGGATGGCTCTCCATGTTGTGTTCTATATGCCCAGACCAATAGGATCACAAATGACACCTTATCATTACTCTTTGATTATGAGCTTAGTTGACCAGCAGGTGACCTGATAATTGTTCAACCAGTATTGTTCATTTATTAATTGGTATTGATTTTGGTGGAGGACTATCGGTGTATAAAACAATATTAAGCAATAAGTGGGTAAAGTCCTGATGGGCTAAAGTATTAACAGGATCACCACTGCTTTAATTCCCTATGGTAGATTAGTATTAAACTATAGGATGCTTTATGCGGATGCGTTAATCGTGACAGGATTGTTCGTGTCTAGGTCTTAGGAAGAAGTACCGCCTAAGTCTTAAGAACGATATGACGCCTCGAGATAAGCAGCCATTGCACTAATTAATCAAACCAGCATTTAATCAGATTTAACATGGTTAATACAATTTTCTATTATTTGGCTTGTTTTGCTCTTTTGTCTTGTGTTTATTTGCTTTAGTGTGTATTGTGCTTAGAATTGATATTTGTCACAATAAACTTGTGCCAGTCTCTCATGCTGAAAACCCCCCTTTTACCTCTAGTAAATATGTATAGCATAGGTTTAAATAGTAATTAGACTAATCTAGATAGAATAAAATACTGATAGAATAATAGGTTAACTCTCACTCTTACTGTTCGACACCCTACTTACCATGAAGCTACATCTAGACCGGGTACTCTGCCAGTTAGAGTGTTATCTTTAGGTTAGTCGGCTAAATATAAAGGTAAAACCTGCTAATCATAAATAACACCTATACAATGACACATCAAGGTTTTTGGCACCGTTACCTGTGAGTGATTAGTTTAATCTTTATTCTTTTTAGTATTTCTAACCTTTAACTTGTTTAGTGTAAAATTATTAATTCTGATTTCTAACAGCTAATTGTTTACTTTAATTATGTGCTTTAATTTTTTGCATTTAATTATGTTTTATATAGTATTCTGTTCTGACTGATCACTTGATATGGCGTATTCGCCAGTTGGATACGGCGTATCTAACTTTCTACTTAGGACAGCGTGTTGTTTTTACTGTCTAAACGGCGTATTTGTTCTACCAAACATACGGCGTATTCAGTGAACTCGATACGGTGTACTGCTATTCAACAGACTCATACGGCGTATAACTAATCAATAGAATACGGCGTATCTATCATCTGATACAGTATATAGAACTAAGAATTGATTTGCGTGTTTAAATTTCTGTATTCCTTCTCGTAAAAGCATATCCTACTGATTAATTCTCTATTTTAGGTGGTTCTTGACTCGGAGCTCTACTAAATAACTACTCTCACCTCTCGAAAACCCTGAACGAGTACTCCGCTCAAGAAGGAAGCTTTTCGACTTAATACAAGGCCTCAAGGATTTAAATCACCAGAGTCGATCAACTTTTAGAAATTAAAGAGCATATGTAGAATGAAGGTTACAGAAATTATGGCAGGAAACCAATGGACAATGACAATGAGCATATACCCGAGAGGATTACAGGTCGGGCGTCACTAGGCCCACAATCAACCAAGACACCCCTTTCGAATTTAAGGGGCAATTTCTTAAAGAACTTCGTGACAACACTTTTAGTGGCTCAGAACAAGAAAATGCAAACGAGTACATCGAAAAGTTTCTTGAGATTGTTGTCTTATTTCACATTCCAAAAGTAATCAAGATCAAATTCATGTACGAGCATTCCCCCGTATCTCTTACTAGGACGCAAGCAGATGGCTAAGGAAACCAATCATCAGCTCGATTACAAACCGGGGAAGCTCTTCAAAATAAGTTTCTAATAAATATTGTCATCCTGCTAGTACGCAAAAAAATTAAGGAAAATCAACAACTTCAGAGGAAATCCGATGAAAGCCTTTTGTTTTTTTTTTTTATAATTGGGTTGATGCTCTAACTCGACTGGCAGGTAGTCATATTGTTTTATAAATAGGAATGGTTTAAAGAATTCTAATGAAGTGTCCTCAACATTAACTAAAACTGAAGCAGAATCATCTTGTTTTATAATGGGCACGATGTTCAACTCGACAAATCCTAGACTAAATGGTGCATACCTGTCAAAAACTGCTACTACTAAAACAGCCATCCAATAAATGGCTGAATACTCACAGAAATGGCACAATGGAACATCTTCATGAACCAAAAGTACTGAAACTTCTGACAGGCTTGCTGCTATCCAAGCCTAACTCAACAATCTCAGACGGGAAATAAAGAAGGTTAATGAGAAAGTATACGTTGCTCAGGTCGGATGCGAACTATGTAAGGGACCACACTATACAAAGGATTGTCCACAGAAGAAAAAAGGAAAAACTCTAGAAGAAGCCTACTACACATAGTTTGGTACACCCTATCAACCTGGAGGACAATACAGAGCAGCAGCACCAGGATTCTACCAACACAATAACAGAAATTCTTCGTACCCTGCTCGAAGAGAAACTATGGAAGAATCACTGGCTAAATTCATAGCCGAATCAGCTAAGAGGCACAAAGAGAACTCGAACATCATCAAAGAAATCCGAGCTTCTACCGATGCAGCAATACAAAATCAAGGAGCATCGATTAAAACCATGGAACTACAAATCAGACAAATGAGTAAAGTATTACAAGAAAGGAGGTTTGAAAGTCTACCTGGCTCCACAGAAACAAATCCAAGAGACCAAGGGAAATCGATCTCAACTGCTATAACTGATTTATCTGAGATACGCCGTATGGAATATGGTCTATATGCCGTATCAGGATCACAACACAGATTCATGTTTCCTAAAACAGTCCATTTCCCAAGGCGACTGCACAACTACTGTTGTGATGGTTTAAAGGAGGCATATAGAGCAAATATTCTAGATGCTTATGATGACATACTGCCTCAGAAAGAAAAAGATCCGGGGAGCTTTACCTTACCTTGTTTAATTAATAACATTTGTTTTGATAAAGCCCTCGTTGACCTAGGAGCTAGTGTGAGTGTTATGCCATTCTCTACCTATACCAACCATGGTCTAGGTGATTTGTCTCACCCTAAGATGACCATTGAATTGCCCAATAGAACTATAAAGCAACCAAAAGGCATTGCCGCTAATGTGCTAGTTAGGATTGGTAAATTTGTTTTCCCTATTGACTTTGTCATCTTGGACATACCCAAGGATAACAATGTTCCTTTGATCCTCGAGCATCCATTCCTGTCCACTGCCCATGTCGAGATCGATGTCTATAAAAGAAAAGTTACTTTAAGGGTCGGGGAAGAAAAACAATTTTTTAAAAGCGTTAAGCCTGCCTCTAGCATAATCAAGAGGGTCTTTATGGATGAATGAGCCGTAAGGAAGGAAAAGGTTAAACTTAAAGACCGGCTGAAACAAAAGTGCTCCCCGGGAGACAACATGATTATGTTTTTAATTGTTTATCGCATTTAAATTGTTTGAATTTTAATTTTATATTGAGTCTGTCTGCCCAGACATACATACGTCGTATCGAACCCCTCTGGATACGGCGTATGCATGTCTGGACAATTATCAGTTTTTAATTTTAGTATTTAAATTCCTTTATTTAATTATTTTCACAGGTTTGCATACGACGTATCCTAGGGTTTGGGATACGGCGTATTGTAACATGTACAGTTGTGTGTTTAATTGTTTGCTTGTATTGTAGGTTATCAAAAGCATGAATTTCACGAACGTCTTCTAACTTTTCTGCAAGACCTTGTTTTAAACGAAACCAACTTTAATGTATAGTTTGAAAATACCTCGTGTTGACCTCTTTTGGGCATTCTGAAGCCCTCGTCAACACTCTTCTTGCTCAAACACTCAAAATAGAAAACCATCCAGAGAAAACTATCAGGGAAGTTTCCTCGTTCTAATTCTTTTCCCATATTATTTAACTGTTTGTCTATACAATGAGGACGTTGTATAATTTAAGTGGGAGGATGGAGAATTAGAACGTACTTGTCATCATTTTCACAAATAAAATGCTAACATGCCTAAAAATTGATCAAATTTAAAAAAAATTAGCATAACTTTTTGTGAAAAATCACTAGTTACATTACCTAGCGCACTATAACCCTTAATGTCTATTTGTGAGAATTAAGCCTATCCGTTTCCAATTGCTTACTAAAATTCCACAAAAATATGAGTGTGACGGTGATGTAGTGGACTTTAGAACTTAGGCTGCTATATCACTCGAGACCTCAATGATAAGTACTATGGATTTAGATGGAGTAACATGCTTGACTAGTAAATTTCTAGGATTAAACGAAAAAGCCTACATGTCGTAATATTAACTAACTACACTGGTTAGTTAACCCCCATGTAACCCTTTTTCTTACTCTCATTTTTAGAGTAAAGATACCCCTAGAACAACCTGCTGAGCCATTCCTTTCTTTTTTCCTCACCAATTAAAAATTGTTTCGTTTCACCTTTACACCTTAGCCTACCGTGTAAATTAAAGCCTATTTGATCAAATGTTGTTAGTCGCTTTCGTGTAAAGTTTTGTAGTTCTTGCGTCAAAGTGAAAATTTCTCTATCTGTGCAATGGTAGAGAAAAATTGCACAATGCAATGGGAATGTTTGTAGCTCGTGTGTTTTTGCTACTTTCACAATTATGTATTATGTCCGAAAGAAGAAAAGTTCAAGAGAAAATTAGCCGGACAAATGATGATTATAAAGACGGTGAAATTACGTCGAGATTTATGATGTATTGTTAAAAAAAAGAGAAAATGAAAATATATATATATATATATATATATATATATATATATATATATATATATATATATATATATATGAATGATCAAAAAGATAGTCAGTTCATAGAGCTTACGCCGATGAAATTATTTGGAAGGATCGATTATTCGTTGATACGTTACAAAAATCAACGATATAAAGTCTTGTAAAAAGTATCCAATATCACCACTTATGTAAAAGTATGTAAAGAGCGGAATGTAAAGAAAGTTGACCGTTATGGGAATGTCAACTTAGGTTGTCATTGTCATTTCTGTGATCATGCGTCTGTCTATATGTTCGAGTCTTTGTTATGGAATGGTCGGGAGAAAGTTACTAGCAACCGCACCTTATTTGTTGGCTTAATCTATTTGTTTCGTGAATTTTACTTAACACCCATTTTACTTCCCTTTCTTAGCAACTAACCTTAGTGTCCACTCGAATGAGGACTTGTTCGAGCATGCATGTCAAATCCGTCGTTACGGCCATGTACGCATGTCTCAGCTGCCTTGTTGGATGATGACTTTCGGTGAAAGTTAGAAGCTCCCTACCCTATATCATTTTTCATCCTAACCGCTGGTTAAACACGAACAAGGATGTGTTCAGATTGTATATGTCTATTCTGTTGTTACGGCCGCGTATGTACGATACAACTGTGATAGTAGATTTTAATACACTTGTAAAATATACTATAATAATATTCCAGAGAGCAATTAAGAAAATTACCAAGTTACCCTTAGTAAAATTC
>BQNB010210409.1:0-10271 GCA_026074375.1 Tanacetum coccineum
GGGCGGAAAATCTTTGTATTTTGATCAAGTGAACAAGTTAAGCTTCGAGCTTATGTAACAATTACTTTGTTAAATCCAATGTATCATTTTCAAACGACTTTTTGGTCGTTCTATATATATCTTGTGTTATTGATCTGAGAAGTAACACGCCCCGGACCCATATTCTGCTGCGACCCAATTTGGGGGTGTTACATTTGATCCATGAATGACAAAGGAAAGTGGTCCTTTGCGGTTGCATCATTGAGTTTACGATAATCAATGCATACTCTCCAACCCATAACGGTTATTGTTGGTACAAATTCATCTTTTTCGTTGGTCACAACTGTGATACCACCTTTCTTGGGTACACAGTGAATGGGACTTACCCAAGGGCTATCGGCGATTTGATAAATGATAGTAGTGTCGAGAAGGTTAACGATTTCTTTTTTAAACAACTTCTTGCATATTCGGATTTAATCGTCTTTATTTTTTAACAACTAGCTTTTTGTCATCTAGGATTTAAATTTTATGTTTATAAAAAGACGGATAGATTCTAGGAATGTGTGTTGTTTTTAAAGCAAAGGCTTGCTTGTGTCTTTTTAAAACGGAGATGAACTTGTTTAATTATGCTCAGAAAGCTGAGATGATATGATCACTGGAAGAAAAGAGGGTTCTTCCAAGTATACATATTCTAAGTTATCACGAAGAGGTTTTAGTTTAAGATCTGATGGAGGTTCTTCGAGAGACGTCTTGATTTTATAATCGTTGTTAAAGGTGATTTTTTTCGAGTGGTGGTTCTTCGGTGTCGGATTCAGATTCAGAGTTATCATCGATGGTCATTTCCATGAATTTATCGAATTTAGCAAAGAGTTTTTCTTCGAGAATAGCTTCTTCAATGGAATGAAGGATTTTACTTCCTGCATTGAGACGAGCATCAAAATCCTCTTCTAAGATTTCATCGATAACTTCAATACTAAAACATGTATCATCATTTGAATAGGAGTGTTTCATCACAGAATCGATGTGAAATGTCATTCGTCTAGTTCCAACTCCAAGATTGGGTTGTTTCTGTTTAACTCGAATTACTGCATCGGAAGTATGAAGGAAAGGTCTCCCTATGATTAGAGGAACTTTACTCTCTTCTTCCATTTCAAGAATAACGAAATTCACAGGAAAAATGAATTTACCAACTTCAACGAGTATATTTTTAGTTATTCCAATAGGGTGTTGGAATAATCTGTCGGCTAATCTTACGCTCATTTTAGTAGGTTTTAGAGTTTCAAGAGATAATTTAGCGTATAGAGAATATGGCATGAGATTAATGCTAGCATCAAGGTCGGTTAAAGCATTACATGAGAAAGCTTTACTGAAGTCGCTAGAATAAGAAAACTTTCAGGGTCTCCAAGTTTAGGGTAAACTTTGTTTTGAATCATAGCGGAACTTTCATCGCTAAGGAAAGCGGATGAGTTTTGTTCAAGTTTGTGCTTATTGCTTACGAGTTCCTTAAGAAATTTTCCATAGTTTGACATTCCTGCTAAAACATCGACAAGAGGTAGATTGATTGGAACGGCACGAATCATGTCAATGAATTTACCATATTGGGCTTCCATTTTTTCTTTTTTGAGTCGTTGAGGATATGGAATTTTTGGTTTATATGGTTTAGGTATCGGAGTTTCTTTGGCAGGTTTTGGAGTTTGAGATTTCGATTGAGGTGTAGATTCCTCATCTTCATCCTCACTATCAAAATTGACAAGTTTTTCATAATTGTTTTGTGATTTGGTTTGATAGGTGGGTCATAGGATTTACCACTCCGCATAAATACAGCATTTACATGCTCGTTTCGAGCTTGTGTTGGTTGATAAGCTTTGGATGAGCTACGTTTTGGGTTAGGTTGAGTGTTACTAGGAAGAGATCCAGAAGGTCAAGCAGATTGCTTGTCAGCTAATCTGTCGATTTTAGCTTCGAGATTTTGGATCGAGGCTTGATGATTTTTGGTTGTTGTTTCGAGTTTGGTTTTGAGATCCATGAAAGTATCTTTGACAAAAGAATCAATCGAGTGTTGAGCTTTTATGAAATCGCTTAATTTTTTTTAAAGGTCGGGTTTATCATCAGAGTTAGATCGATAGTTGTCTCGATTGTAATTGTTTCTTCCGCTCAAATGCCAATTATCACGATTTGAATCTCGGTCGCGGTAATCATTATAAAAACGAGTACGATGGAAGGTTTGCATGAATTTGGCTTCTTCTTCCAAAGACATAGGTTTGTCATCATCGCTATGATCGAGGTTTGATTGTTTTGAACGAGATTGGAGTTCTTTGTTCTGAGCATCCATTTTCATGGTCTTGGCATCCATTCGTGCCATAATTTTATCAGTATCATACTTACTGCTACCATCATCGGCGAAAGCAACAATTTTTTTAGAGATGATTTTGTTTTTTGGTTTTTAGCCGAATCAAGCTTGAGTAAGACTTTATCTTCAAGGAGTTGATTAGCTTGGTTTGGTGTTTTGTAGAGGAAAATACCACCAGCTGTGACATTTAGAACTTCTTGAGTTGTTTCATTGAGGTCGTGATAAAAGATTTTAATGACCTTGCCTTTGGATAGGTTGTGACCATGGAAATTTCTTCGAATTTCTTTCATACGAAGCCAGGCTTCGGTTAAGGTTTCATTTTCATGTTGAGAAAAGGCTCGAAATTCTTCGAGGAGTCAATCAAAAAGAGCTGGGGGAAAAATATGCTAATGAAAGCGGTGCGAAGTTCATCCACATTTCGATAGTTCCTTCTTTGAGTTCATCCAGCCAGGTTTTTGCTTCACTCGTGAGTGATAGGGGAAACATCATTAGGCGGACGACTTCATTTTTGATGTCTCTGTATTTAAACATATCACAGATTCTGAGGAATTCATAAATGTATTTGTGCGGATCGGTTTTAATTCTACTATCAAATTGGTATCAATTAACGAGAGTCAAGTGGTTACCTTTAATAGCGAATTCATTTGCGGTTTCAGGAATGGTAATTGCAGAACCGGGAGTCGGAGCGACAACACGGTCAGCAGCCCACAGGGGTTCATCATCCATTGGATTGTAATTTTCAAAGATATCAAGAAAGTGATGGAAATAGTTGATGTCAAGAATTAGAGCGTAAACAACTTTTGGTTGTGTAGGTGGTTCGTTTTTTGTTTGAATGGAACTCTCATGTTTCGTCGATGAAGTATTCAATTCAGGAAGTGGTTCAACAAGTTTAGAGTTGGAAGCACGTGTATGCATTCAAAGGAGAATTTGTTTTGGTTCAGTTTTCCAGAAAACTATACGGCGATTTTTTTGAAAAAGAAAATAGTTAAAAATTATTTTAATAGATTATTACAGAACAACTTTAAAATCCCCGGCAACGGTGCCAAAAACTTTGATCTGTATAAAAAGCTTTAAATTTATAAGACTGAAATTACCAGATATTAAATGGAAACACACGGGTAACAGTATAACCCATGTATGAAGTATAACATTTTAGGTAGAGATTTGATTTGTGTTCTAATAATCGTAGTTAAAATAAACTTTAACTATTTTAAGATAAATGGTGTTGGATTCAATAATAAGAAAGATGACTACTCGGATACTTCATATATATCCCAAGCAATGGTGATAATCACAATCTCAGATTTAGGACTTTAACAAATAAAAAGGATTTCTCGTCAGAAAACGTTTTCACAAATTAACTTTTTTTAACTTAAGACTAATATCAATTTAACTTGATCAAATGTGTCACTCAAATAATCTAGTTACTAATATATCAAATCTATTTTGTTTATCAAATGACGTAAGTGGATTTCTCCTTTCAAACGATAAAGACCATAAACATATCTTTAAAACTATATAGTTAACAACAAGTCTTTCAGCCTATACCGTTATGAGTATACAATCAAAGTTGATAAGATAAGATACGATAGGATTTCAACATAAGCTTAAGATTAAAAATATAACAATTAT
Organism: Tanacetum coccineum; assembly: GCA_026074375.1. NCBI lineage: Eukaryota > Viridiplantae > Streptophyta > Magnoliopsida > Asterales > Asteraceae > Tanacetum > Tanacetum coccineum. Next base: position 3,962 of record BQNB010210409.1, read on the forward strand.
ACCAAACGCTTAATCATTATATTAACATAGCTGAGTAGTCATGAGATATTTAGCCTCTCATGGCTACGAAGTTCATAACAAAATAAAATGAAGAAACAAGAAATTCCACCCGTTACAAGTATATTAACTATGCTCGGGTAAGAATATGGATTAAACTTCACCCGTTACAACTATCGAATCTTACTACAACCTATATTCACTTAATACTATGATGGTGTTCTTCATTCTTCGATCTTCTACTCAAGATATTTGAGAGAGATTTATGTATGAAAGGCTTTGGATGAGAGAATGAATGTGTGTGAGATATATGAAATGCCTTGAAAATTCGTCTCTATTTATAGGCTGGGAAGGGGTCGAAGTGCGGCACACATTCTAAAATGTGTGGCGTACTTCGTCTATGTCGGTGAAAATATCATTAATGCTGCAAGGAAGTGCGGCGTACTTTCGTATAAAACCAGTGTATATGGTGAGTTAATGCAGTCTTCATTTAATTTCATTAATTCTCTTAAACTAGATAGGAAGTGCGGCGTACATGGTGACATGTGCAGCGTACTTCTTGGCATTTTAACATTTCGCCTATTCTTTTCTTCTAACTTGTCTTTCAATGGGTATAAACACTTGTACTTTGATCTTTTTGAGCTCGGGATGTCTTCAAGTGAACTTGCGCATATTTCATGATATTAAGCATCAAAAGTTAACAAGAAATGGTAAAATATATATAAATAATGCTGCCGAAAACATGTATAATTTAGGCGTTATCATGGTCCCTACTCTAAGAAACCCCCAATACGTCGTATTAAGTTCATTCAATATGGCGTATCGATGATTATCGAAAACCTATAAATACAAGCCCTATAAATACAAGCCCTTACCATAAAAGTTGATTTCTAGAAGTGAAGAAGAGCAAAGAAGGTCAAGCAACGTGCTTCAATCCATAGGAAAACCCTTGTAATCATCTATACTCTAATAATTGTTTGATTTTTGGTATCATTCGTTTAACTTGGTTAGGTTACCTTGTTTGTTTGTTTATTATGTTTGTATTCGATACAATGGTTATTGGCTAATACGTTTAGGTATTAGCCATGTTTATGATAATTTAATGCTTGGTTTTTTATCTCGATTTCTTAATTATCATTGTTTATTGATTATGTTTATCAATTTATACTCATTTACGTGCTTAAGTATACGACCTATCATTCAACTAGATCTAGGAATGCAAAATATAGAGCTAGCTAGATGCTGGGATAGCTCTCCATATCCGCACTTTATATATCTAGAATCATAGGATCACAAATAATGACCTATCCTTGTCATTGGTTTAGTAAACAAGTTCGACTAGCAGGTGATCTGGGATCAACAAATGACGTTCTGATTCCCTTAGTAAGGACACGAATAGTAGACTACTAGTATATAAAGAGCCGTTAAGCAGCAAGTTAGTAAAGTCTTATTTATTTATGGTTTAATAAGATTACCATTATTAATATCCTAAGATAGATTATAATCAACATAGACTGCTTTATGCGAATGCGTTTAATTATGATAGAATTGGTGTGTCTAGGTTTTAGAAAGAAGTACCGCCTAAATCTAAAAATCATATATTCCTTTGAGATAAGACAATCTTTGCACTAATAAGAAAATCTGCATTATATTTGATTATTCATGGTTAATGCACTTTCCCTATAATAGGCTTGACCTCTCTTCTATCTTCTGATTATCAGCTTGCGTGAGTTGTCGTAACTAAAGTAGATATAGGTTACCACCAATACCCGTGCCAGTCTCTCAGACTGAAAACCCCCCTTCACATTAAAATTAGGACTAACTTAGGATTCACATATACTAGAACAAGCATAGATAACTAAAATACTCATAGAATTAAGAACGCTCCCACTCTTAGTGATCGACACTCTACTTACCAACGAATCTACAACTGATCGGGTATACTTCTCGTTAGTGTTTGTTAATAGGTAATTCGGCTAAATATAAATGTAAAACTTGATAATTAATTTACCTATACACAACGAAGCACATCAGTTACAATGTTTTCTACAAGCAAAAATAAAGATAAGAATGAAGACTAGTATTCGTTGAGATTGTCTTCAATGATCTTGATCTTCTTGAATACTCCAGCTTTATTTCATCAGCTTGCAGATGAAGACACTGTAATATACTGTTGAGGATGACTTAGAAGTTTTCTCTACCGATGATTTCAGTCTTGATTGGATTTCTGCTTATAACTTCCTGACATGTCTTTACGAACTTTCTTCAAACACTTCTGGTCATCTTGAAGTTTCTGAATTAGCTGCATGTCTTAAAAAAGCTTCATTTTCATACACTCCTGGTCATGTCAAAGTTTTCATAATCTACTTCTCATTCATCATCCTCGAAGTTCCCTCATCCGAAATCTGCGGCTTTGATATGAATTCTGCTTTGAACTTCTTGTGCAATATCTATTTGAGTTCTTACTCCCTCCCAACTAGTAGGCTCTTTTTTCTTCAGCACCCACCCAAACATACAATCCTAAGACTAATTAGAATTAATTCACTAGTCTTGAGTCATATAACCTACCTCTAACTCGACTCAAGTACCTTCTTTCTCATTTTGGAAAATCTGTAGGAAAGGATTATATCATCAACAACGTCTCACTTAGAAAGCACAACAATTTTGTTGTATAAAGCTCAATTCATGAAGTACGTACTATATCTCTTTTTATAAAGTCGAAACTGTAGCACCAAAGTTAATTAAGTCACAAAAATTCACTTTTCTCCCTCCAGGATAATGATGGTATGAATTGCAACACCAAAGTCAACTATATCCCAGATGTAAGCAAGTTATCCCTCTATGTATAAATTCCTCAAAAAAGAGAAGTCAAGACGGTAACACCAAAGTAACAAGTTGAAACACTAATCATCTTTGCGGATAAACCTTCAGCATATATTATAAAGCCTGATCATGTGAACTTGTTGTGTGTCCTTGATGTACACATTTCTCCCTCCATGATGATGCCCTATAAAGGAATCTACGCTACTATGTGTAACATCTTATACCAATTGAAATTGCATACTTAGCATCCATAAAACCTGAGATTAACATACGCAAACCTCTGTTAAGAAGATGTCAAAAGTACTCTCTTTACAATTCTATATGATTGATATCTATCACACACCAAAAAGATTCTATGTGTTTCTAGAGAGAGAAAGTAGGTTAGAAGGTTTCTAGAAAGAGAAACAAGAAAATATCTTATGAGATAAATGAAACCAACACCCTCTCTATGTGTGGAGAGGGTTTATATACTTCCTTACACGTTGGGTGCCCATGGGTTGTCCATGGGTCAACCCGATTACTTAACCATATTTAACATTCGCAAACTACGAGCTAAGATATTTTAAAGCTTGTGATTTCTTAACTTTCTCCACAAAAGACTTTGCTACTTTTCAAAGGATTAGTTTGGGGAGGTTTTGAGGTATTTGGTTTTAAAGCATATAGCATTGCGTGAGGACACGGCAATCACTTAGTTTGGGGAATTTTGATATGTGAGAAATCACATATCCTTTTTATACCAAAAATGACCCTTAAATGATTAAATTGTGCAAATTATGCTTGTATATTGCTTGTTTTGTCATTTGTGATGTGTAGGTACGGATATTGCAAATATTACAAGAAAACAGTCAAATCCGGACAAACACGAACACGGGAACGGATAAAGTACACATGAGAGGAAAGACTTCAGCAATTGGTCAACAATAAGTCAACCAAAGTCAACCTTGAAGACTAAAACCCTTAAAAATGTCAAAACAGCCCTCATTGTTTAACATATTTCATAAATGGTCCTTATAACACTAACACCGTTAGTCTCTTTTATATTAAAAGAGATAACGGTCGTTAAATCCCAATATTAACCCAATTCCCGTTATACCTTTTATCCCAGCCCAAATACACCCTAGCCCAAGTCAAGCCCCATCCCACTCAGTCAAATAAGTCAAACGAAACAGTTAAAAAGGGCGCGTAAATTGGGTTACTGTTCATCGTCGTCCTAAACTAATTACCCTGCTAAATCAAAAGGGTAAAACCCTTGCTCCTTTCAATTAACTACGTGGCAGCTAAGATTCCAAGTACAAGGTGCCAAATCATCAACAAACGTCACAAGAGGCTCATGATTGGTCAATTAGGACAAGGAATGACACGGTGGATTCAAAACAAACACACAAGGAATGGAATTTTGCACTAAACACAATGCAAAAAAAACACAGCCCTCCATTTACACTAAACTTAGTGTAAAAGAAGCACACCCTCCAAAGATGTAGGATTGACAGCTTGGAAATCCGTGTGATCTCATTTTGATCTAACCGGTTACCAGAGGGTATCCAATGATTGGAAAGATGGCGATCTAAGATCAATAGGAAGCGTCTATCAAACTTAGGACCTAGAAGCTTCTCCCTCTTCCTATAAATAGAGCCTTCCTCACTCACAACAAAAGATATATAGTAGTAGTTTTTAGTAGCTTTTTATGTAGCTTTTAATTCAGCTTATGTAATTTTCATTTTAATGTAATTTCAATTCTGTTTTTAGTCTATGTAACTTCAATTTCAAGTATTGTGCTCAGCTTTTTAATCAATGAAATCTTAGTTTATTTTGCAAAATCTGTTTTCACTATTTGTGCTCTTATATTTCAAAATCTCTAATATACTGTTTCATAAGCTCATACTACTCTTAAGCTACTAAAAGCTCGTCAAATACTTGAATTCTAAATGGAATTGGATGGCTGCTTATAGAATTCAAGTAGGTATTAGTGCTTGAGGGTCAAGCTTTAGGATTAGACTAGGCATTGGAATTAAGCTTAAGCTATAAGCTTAAGTTGTTTGTATAAGCTCTAATAAGAGCACTCACCTCTGTTTAGCTGAGGTATAATGTACCATCTTCTTTTCCTTTGTTATTTCTTATCTGTCTTTTCATAATCATAGTTATAAACTGCATACTTAGCTTAATCTATTTGTAGTAGCTTATTTTTGTTAAATCTAGCTTATCTCTATTTATTTTAGTTGTTATATGTTAGTTATATCATTTGTTATCATAATTCATAGTTGCTTATCATTTTTCTATAAATCTGTCATAAAATCCAAAAATATTAGCATAGTATAGTAGCTTATAATTCTGGCTTATTTGATTGCTTAAATCTGTTCATTATGTTGATTAAAAGCTTTCTGATATCTGGTATTTGAATTTTGTCTATTGATTCTTAGTTTTATAAGCTGAAATATGGATTTGAAAATTTTAAAGGAGTGTTTGGGTCAAGCAGTACTAACTCAAGTTAGTACTGCTTGAGTCCTTTTGGTCTTTTAGATTCACTTCACATCTCATATGCAAGTTTATAAGATTAAGATTTTATTGTTTTAAAGGTTCAAAACAAGTTTTCATAAGATTGCTAGTTGTTTATATAAATCTCTCAGCATAAATTCAAATTCTAGTTCATTTTAAGCTCAAGTAGGATTTAGCTGAGTTAGTTTCTCATTTCACACTTAGTTTGTTGTCTTAAATGTGTAGAAAACAAGTTTTTTAGTCTGCCTCTATTGGACTCAAGTTTTGTCCACTTTGCTTGCAAACTGCATCAGCAGCAAAAAGAGCAAAGTAGCATTTTTCAATCTTAGAAATCAGAGGGTAAATCTAGTTATTAGGTCTTGATTTTTAGTATGCAAGTAGATGTTAGGTCAAATTATATAGGTTAGGACTTAATTTTGATTAGAAAGCTTGTTTGAATATCTGTTTTTAGCCTGCAATTCAGTAATTTGTCATTTTAATAAAAACTTCAAAAACCAAAAGAAAATTGTGTAATCAGTAGCAAGTAGCTTTTTCATTTAAACTTTTCATAGCTTATTTAGATTTCAAATTCATTTCTGTTTACAGTTTTAGATAGTTCTTTGAATAAGCTTTAAGTAGGTATAGGGTATAAGTTCACAAGGTTCCATTAGCTTATTAAAAATTAAGCTTAAAGTTGCCCTTAAGGCCTGTTTGGTATGCAGTTTTTACCAAAATGCTTATTTGAGAATTTTTAGCTTATTGCCATAAGTTTTTGTTAAGTTTCTGTCTTAACTAGCTTATTATGTTAATTTTTAATAGTGCATAGCTTATTAAGGTTAGTTTTTAGCTTATTTTGTCTTTTCTTAAAAATCCAAAAACATAGTTAAAAGATAAAAGTAGCTATTTCAAGTAGCTTTTTCTCAGCTTAATTAGATTTCAAAATACTTTTTAAAAGTAGTTTTAGATAGCTTTTTGGTCATAGTTTAAGCTAGTTCAAGCCTTATTTCCATAAGGATCC
>BQNB010210414.1:0-10271 GCA_026074375.1 Tanacetum coccineum
TTCATAATACATGATCCCCAAAATATAATGCAAACATATCTTTAAGCATGATATCCCAAAATACAAAATCACGAATGTATCCCTTGCACCTTGTTCTAACTGACCTCTTGAAAAACATTGCTTTAAAACGTCAACAATAATGTTGGTGAATTCATAGGTTTGATAAATCGTATATTGTAGGATCACAAGATTTCCCAAGTGTATGATAATGCAACAGATGCAGATATCATATAAATTTAATTACGTTGCCCTAAGCTCATGACACTGAAGCTCGACATAAATGAATAGCATATAAATGGCCTACATTGCCCGTGATGATGTTCTATAACCCGCAACATCCCTATCGACTTGGATACGTTCTGTTTTTTCTAGTGATAGCTAATCTTCGAACGGGGATGTCAATCCTAAATAGATCTATTCATAACAATTCGTAGCTCACAATCTGTAATTGACTGTTTCATGATAAGGGCTCAACGTGGGTTATCTTATACTTAGGCAACCATTGTAATCATTAGTATAAAAATCTATCCACTTGTGTCAGTTATAAAACAAATGCATGTTTTCCACCATAAAACTTATAAACAAAACCTGTAAACGTGGGCTATGAGAACTCACCCATCAGTAGTGAAGTGAATTGGGTAATAATGAGTAAGTGGAATTAACGAGTCACGAACGAATTCCGAAGGCAACATAATCAAATAGGGTCGTATAAGTACTAATGTACTTCGATAACTAATAGCGTATACAAATCCTCTTATAGCTCATCACATCTCTTTGTAATTTAAAAATCGTTGTTATAAGAGTGAAAAACTTTATAATGTACGTTTTGGTTAAAACTAGCATAACTTTCCCGTTTTAAACCCGTTTCTTGCGTTTCTTACGTCCACGTCTTCGTATTAAGATGATACATAAAAATATTACATTTTTATATTTTATAACCTTCTGATGAACAATACTTTTACTGTTTATGACGTTTTATAAATTTACACTTTTTTAAATTAATTGTTGTAAAACCCGGTAAAATACAGCAACTTATTCGTTTTAATCCTGATTTTAGCAATTCCTTGACGCACGTCTTTGTTATTAAAATTGTCACATTTTTTATAATGTGGGGTCTGATGCTGAACATAATTTTTACTGTTCATAATTTATAAAATTACTTTTATAAACTTTAATTATCGTAAACGTCGTATTTTATTCGTTTTAGCTCCGTTTCTGTCATGAACAATAACTTTTTATAAAAGTATTTTTATACATTTTAAGTATATAAACTTGCAAATTCCATAATTCCTTTGTTATAAATTGAAAATTTATAATTCTTATCATTTTCGAATCCTAAAAAGGTGTATAATCTGTTAAAAATATCAAACTTTCTGTCTTGTAGAATTTTTATAAATTGTTTTATAAAAATTCTTTTATAAATCCGTTTATTTAATGTATAACTTGTAAATTACATAACTTCTTCGTTATTAATCCGTTTTTCAAGTTCCTTATATGCCCGAATTCGTCTTGAGATGTAGTATTTTATAAAAACATAAAATAAATATGTTTATATTGGAATTTTTGACAGAATGTTGTGATGACTTTATTAAATCCATATTTAACCTTTGTTTTTATAACTTTCAACTTTGTAAATTACCACAAGTATTTTATACCATGTATATTATATGTATTACATATAAATATGTCCATTAGTCCACATATTGTCCAAATGTCCAAGTTAACAAGTCCATAATAACACTTATAAACCATAACTTTCTTAAGTAAACCTTAATTACTAGTTTATACATAATCATTTTTATACATAAACAAGAGCGTACAAGTCTTACAACCATTGTATAACCTCAATATATCATCCATATAACATGTGTACAAGTCCATTAAATCATGTTTACAAGAAAAATCTATTTTTACAAAGTTAAACATATCCTAAGTGGTGATTTTACTACATAGACATAATTAATACATATGAAATCTTGAAATGTAAAGGTTATGGTCTTAGATAACCTTAATGTGATGTAGTGTGATGACCATAACAAAAATCTCAAACCTAAAGCTATTTCAATAATGAAAACCTAATTTTCCAAATATAAACCTTAAGCTTCCTTTCATGCTTTTCAAACACTAAATGGTTAACCAAGGCTTGCAAATACCTTAGTATATCTTAGGAATGATGTGTGATGGCTTGTATATGTTGTAGAAAAATTTGTATGGATTATTTATAAGGGGGTGTTTGTGCCGTGGGCTTATAAGGAGCAAAAGGGAGAGATTTTTGCTTTTTGATAAGTATTATGTGTTCTTATCTCTTGCATTCCCTAATGTGTGAATCATCCTATGAAATTATGGAAGAATATCTAGCTAGCAAAATGAAAGTATTATACTTGAAACAATGAAAGTATAATGTTTTAATGTAAAGTGTAGATAACTTTAGAAGTGTATACTTGCATTTTAAATGTGCAAGTCTTGGTTATTTCTAGTATATGGGGCATCCTATTTAACAACCATAGATAAAGTTTATAAACTTTTTTATCATTGGAAATTATAATAGGCATTTGTTAAAGCGTAGATTAATTAATGTAGTTCCGGGTATGCCTAAACGTACTTTTATCGCGAAACATAAATAATATACGTAACCAATAAAATAAAATGAACAAAGTTAATAATTATCCTCAAAATAATTACTTAACACTTGCTTGATGTAAACATTTAATTGTTTGATGCCCGTTTACATTGAACGATAATTTTTAGCTTACGCGATTTAACTTAACGTTTACGATTAAAAGCAAACGCGTACAATATTAAAAATACATAGTAAATTTATTGACGTCACAAATGACCCTAAAACACGGGGTGTTATAGTCTCCCCCCATTAAGTGAGCCTTGTACTCAAGGCTTAAGACGCGTCACTTGACGATGGTGCGGTCTTTGTGAAGAGGTGTGAATATTTCTTCCTTAATTGATCTTCGCGTTCCCATGTGAACTCAGGACCTCTCCTGGAGTTCCATCGAACCTTGACTATTGGAATGCGGCTTTGCTTCAACCGTTTAACTTCACGGTCCATAATTTCTACCGGCTCCTTGACAAATTGAAGCTTGTCATCAAAATGTAGTCCATCCAACGGAACGGCTAATGGTTCGTCGGCATGGCACTTTTTCAAGTTAGATACATGAAATGTATTGTGTACCCTGCTCAGCTCTTGTGGAAGCTCAAGCTTGTATGCAATGGATCTAACCTTTTCCAACACCTTGAATGGTCCAACGTACCTAGGGTTCAATTTCCCCCATTTACCAAAACATACGACCCCTTTCCAAGGCAAAACTTTAAGCATAACTTTATCCCCAACTTGAAATTCCATTGGTTTACGCTTTAAATCCGCGTAACTCTTTTGTCGATCGCGTGCAGCTTGCATTATCTGCTTGATTTGAACAATCTTCTCAGTTGTTTCTTGCACTATTTCTGGACCAGTGAGTTGAACTTCTCTAACCTCGGCCCAACAAATAGGTGAACGACACTTTTGACCGTAAAGTGCTTCAAATGGTGTGGCCTTGATGCTAGCGTGATAGCTATTGTTATATGAGAACTCGACTAATGGCAAATGGTTAACCCAACCCTTTCCAAAGTCGATTGCACAAGCACGCAACATATCCTCGAGAGTTTGAATAGTCCTCTCGCTTTGTCCGTCTGTTTGTGGATGGTACGCAGTACTCATATCCAGACTAGTACCCAAAGCATTCTGAAGTGACCTCCAGAAATTTGATGCGAACCTAGGGTCACGATCACAAATAATCGAGAGAGGTATTCCATGCCTCGTGACCACCTCCTTTAGGTACATTCTTGCAAGTTTATCCATCGGATCAGTCTCTCTCATCGGTACAAAGATTGCGGACTTAGTGAGTCGGTCAACAATCACCCAAATGGTGTCGTAGCCTTGTGACGACTTAGGAAGCTTCGTGACAAAATCCATAGTGATGTTGTCCCACTTCCATTGAGGTATATCGGGTTGTACCAACAATCCTGATGGCCTTTGATGTTCTGCCTTGACCTTGGCACAAGTCAAACATTTGCTAACATAGGTGGCGATGTTTGCCTTCATATTGGGCCACCAATATAGCTTTTTCATGTCTTGGTACATCTTTTCAGAACCCGGATGGATAGAATACTTTGACTTGTGGGACTCGTGCATGATCACAGTCCTCAAATCACCATAGCATGGCAACCAACTCCTGCCGTTTAGACATAGAGTTCCATCCGCGCGGGGTTCCAACTTTTCCGTCCTAAGCTTCTCCGGATCTTTAGAATTTTCAACCAACATACCTCCAACATCTTCGTTCTTGATGTTCTCTGGTTTTCGTGCTTCAGTCTGAGCATCCAAAATTTGTTTGGGGAGATTCAAACCTATAGTCATGACTAAGGCTCGAACCCTTAATGGTGGCTTTCGTTCCTTCCTACTCAAGGCGTCAGTGAGAACATTTGCTTTCCCTGGGTAATTACGAATCTTGCAATCGTAATCACTAAGTAATTATAACCAACGACGATGCCTCATATTCAGCTCCTTTTGATTAAGAATGTGTTGTAGACTCTTGTGATCCGTGAACACCGTACACTTGGTTTCGTACAAATAGTGTCTCCAGAGTTTCAGAGAAAACACTACCGCTCCAAGTTCCAAATCATGAGTCATATAGTTCTTCTCTTGAATTTTCAGCTGACGTGATGCATCAGCAATCACCTTCTCCCTTTGCATCAACACAACACCCAAACCTTTAATCGAAGCATCGCAGTATATGATAAAATCTTCGCTCCCTTCAGGTAAAGGCAGAATTGGTGCACTACACAACTTCTGCTTCAATAGTTGGAATGCTATTTCTTGTTTGTCACCACACTCAAACTTGACCTTCTTCTAAGTGAGCTTGGTCATTGGTTTGGCAATCTTCGAAAATCCTTTGATGAATCTTCGATAATACCCAGCAAGACCTAAAAATTAGTGAATCTCCATTGGTAACTTAGGAGATGCCCAATCTTTAATGGATTCGATCTTGGCATGGTCCACATGAATACCTTGGCTGTCAATCACGTGACCGAGGAACTGTACTTTAGGAATCCAAAATTCACACTTGGAAAATTTAGCTTACAACTCCTTTTTCTTAAGCAACTCTAAGATTAACTTACGGTGCTCTTCGTGCTCTTATTTGTTCTTCGAATATATTAGAATATCATCAATAAATACAATTACGAATTTATCCAAATATGGTTTGCACACCCGATTCATAAGGTTCATGAATACGGCAGGTGCGTTTGTCAAACCAAATGGCATAACTTGAAATTCATAATGGCCGTAACGAGTTCTAAAAGCGGTCTTCGGAATGTCTTCTTCTCGAACCCTTAATTGGTGATAACCTGACCTTAGGTCGATCTTCGAGTAGACGCTCGACCCTTAAAGCTGATCAAATAAATCATTAATTCTTGGAAGTGGCTAACGGTTCTTCACCGTTAGCTTATTCAGTTCTTGATAATCAATGCAAATCCAGAATGATCCATCCTTCTTCTTGACAAATAGGACCAGGGCTCCCTAGGGTGAGGAACTGGGTCTTATAAAGCCTTTGTCAGACAGCTCTTTCAGTTGTTCTGACAACTCTTTCATTTCAGAAGGCGCCAATCAATAAGGTGCCCGTGCTACAGGTGCAGCACCAGGTACAGCACCAGGTACAAAATCAATTTGAAATTTCACTTGTTGAGTAAGAGGAAGACCCGGAAAGTCCTTAGGAAATACTTCAGGAAAATCTCAAACTATTAGTACATCCTCAAGTCGCTTCTTCTCCGACTTGTCTTCAACTTCCTTTGTAGTAACATGTGCCAAAAAGACTGGACATCCTTTTAGCATGTATTCTTGTGTTTTAAAGTACTAGATAATGTGCAAACGAGCCTCGTGTCCCCGGTTGCTTCCGTCACCGTGAACAATTAGTGTTTCATTTCCCCAGGGGATACGAACGATCTTCTCGGCACACACAATGATTGCTTGATACTTTACCAACCAATCCATATCAATTATAGCATCAAAACTACCAAGTTCTACGGGCATTAAGTCTATGTTGAATGGGTGGTTCAGGATATTTAATGTATAACCCCTAAGGATAGTGTTTAACCAAATTATTCTCCCGTCGGCTAGTTCAACGTCATAATAGTGATCTAATGCAATTGGAGGGATATCAATTTAGGAGCTAAATGCAGTAGATACAAAACTTCTATCGGCACCAGTATCGAATAAGATAGAAGCATAACGGTTGTTTAGAAGGAACGTACTCGTCACGACATTGGAGTCTGGGCCAGTCCTTATGGCCCTACCGCAACACTTGGGTGAAGCATTTGCCCCTCCAACTTGGTTACCACGGTTGTTGTTGTTCTTCAGCTTGGGACATTCCCTCTTGAAGTGTCCTTGGGCTCCACACTCAAAACAAGTAGGCTTCTGACCCGACCCAGTGCCCCTCTGATGGTTAACCTTGTTAGCATTTGTCATACTTCTACAGTCACGAACAAAATGGCCAACTTTGTTGCATTTGTGGCATTTAGGAGCACATGGACCATCGTGGTGATAATTGCATTTTGAGCACAGGGGTTTGGATCCCCCATACTGTTTCTTCTCAACAGTCCCTGCAGCATAAGCCCTGTCGGTGTTTTGCCTCTTGTTTTGGTAGTGTTGTTGTGGTTGTTGGTTATTATCTGGCTTTCTATTGTTCTCCGTCTGACGGTCAGCAAAAGTGCGGATTCTCTTATCCATCACTTCGATTGCCATTTCAGTTGCCTCTTGCATTGTCTTAGGCTTGAATGCTACTACACTTCCGTGGATCATGTCGGGTAAGCCACCGACATATTTCTCAATCTTGTCAGATTCTTCAGGAAACATTCTACCACACAGCAGTGCCAGTTCCTGAAAACGTTGGTTGTACCCTATCACATCAGTACCTTTCACTTTCAATTCCCACAGTTTAACTTCGAGTTTCTTAATCTCGGTCCTTGGGCAGTACTTGTCAGTTATTTTCTTCTTTGGTTCAGTCCAGGTCATTGCATAAGCAATGTCATTACCAACAGTCCTAACATGGGAGTTCCACCACGTTAGAGCATTTCCCAGAAGAGTATAAGTGGAGAACTTGATTTGGTTTTCCACAGAACAGTTGCTTATGCGAAACACAGTTTCCATTTTCTTAATCCATTAAGTCAATTTGACAACTCCTTCTGTGCCTTTGAAATTTAGAGGTCGGCACTTCATGAAGTCTGGGTAAGTGCACTTACGAGTGGCTCACTCGTTTCTCCTAGCACCTGTTCCTGAATTGTGGTTGTCGACGCCATTCGTGTTTGCATCACATGCTGCCAAAGCGGCAGTAACGTCTTGGTTAATCATTGCCTGAAGTTGGGCATTAGTGACAGATGTGGTGTTGGTTGTTTCTGGGGCTATGTTTGACCTCGTGGCTCTCTTTGGTGCCATTTTCTTCAATCACAAGAAAATATAATACCCGTTAGATATCATAAAATCATAATCATGACATGACATATACCCAATAAGTAAAATGAGATCACATCACACAGTGAAATATACAACTGAATTAAAATTAACAATGGTGTAGCTAAATCGACATTCATTCACAATAAATTCGATTACAGACATGACATAATACCACCATTCCATATATAATTGGAAAACATACATGATTGATTCAGATACAAAATGATCACAACGATTAATTTACAAGATAAAAGAATATATACAACCTAAAGCCATACTAGCCGAGAGTTACCCGTAATACTTAGTACGCTGTACAAAATAACTAGCCATAACAGAACCTAGGAACTGCTACCAGCCTCCTCCGGTAGCTCTGGCTATGCAGGACCTTTGGCGGGTCCTTGCTGTCTCTCGAACTCTGTCATCTGAGTCTGAAGTCTCTTTATCAGCTTTAGTGCCTCTGTGAGTTGCTTTTGCCTCCTGTGATTTACCGCCAGCATCTCTGTAATCATCGTCTGTCTCCTACAGACCGCTGACTGTAACTCTCTAATCTGTGCCTGCTGACCTAACACTATCGTACATAGCGACATAACCTCTGCACGAGCAAGGTCACTCGCGTCCATAGATCGTCCCCAAGCCTCTCGGGACAACCTAGCCTCAGTCTCCATGAGTCTAGCAGTACGTGCATATGTACGCCTATCCCTAAACAACATGTTGGGCCGACCAGCCAATAGATGTTGCCCAGACTGCTCATCGTCTAACCTCGTATAAATCTCATCCGTGTCCTGCCTAACCTTAGTCTTAAATGCTATCATATGTCGACCCAACTCTGTGTCAGTACTAACTAGTACCCCTTGCAGGGTCTCAACTATCTCATCCCACGAGTCGGTGATCCCTATCCAACATCTCTCTCTGTGTCTAACGTCGTATAAATCTCATCCGTGTCCTGCCTAACCCTAGTCTTAAATGCTATCATATGTCAACCCAACTCTGTGTCAGTACTAACTAGTACCCCTTGCAGGGTCTCAACTATCTCATCCCACGAGTCGGTGATCCCTATCCAACATCTCTCTCTGGATCACAACTGATCTCCCTATCCATAGTAGCTACAAAACCATAGTCTGTCCTAAGACCTCCAGCCGGTCTAGTAGCAGCAGCAGTAGACGAGCTCTCTCCGACCTCGTATGCAGGACCAAGAGCGATACCTAACCTCTTTCGAGGCGGTAAGGTAACCTCGGGTCTGTCCTCTCTACGGTCAGTAGAGAGTAAATGCAAGGGTGGTGTCCCTGATGATGGTGCAGCTGGTCTGGTGTGGGAGAGTATGATGGGTGGTGGTAATGGTAGTCAATGGGAAGTATATGCGGCCTCAGCTCTCAGCCGGATCATAGTAGCTCGATAGCCAAACAGATGAATAGGACTAGCAGGTGGTGATGGAGATAACACAAGCACTGGTGATGATACTGGTAGTGGTGGTAATACTGGTAGTGATAGAGATGGTATCAGGGGTAGTGGTGGAGAAGGTATCTGGGGAAGTGGTGATGACCATGGGGAGAGCGGTGATGATGGTGGAGTAGATATAGAGGGAAGTTTGGCAACCTCTGCATCGGACCATACTGGTGTAGATATTGGAGCTGGAATAGAAATCCTAGCTGTCACACGATATGCAGGGTGTGGTGGTGGTGTGGCCGCAGACTCATCAGTCTCGATCAGCAGCTGGTAAAGTAACAACTACAGAGTCGGCAGGAGCTGGGTGCTCCTCCTCCTCCTCGTCATCATCTGCCTCGATGTCCATATCATCATCCTCATCATCCTCTGATGACCCCTCCTCGTCATCGCCGTCATCTCCTCCATCGGCAGGATAATCAACATGATCCTCCTTAGGGTCCTCGTCGTCATCCTCCTCTGGGTCTGCCTCAGGATCAGACTCCGAAACATAATCTGGTGACTGAGCAGTGGGTGAGGTAGCAGCAGGCAGTGGCTGCTCCTCCGCCGGAAACACCTCATCCTCCTGTGGCATATACTCTGGGTATATCGGCTCTGGAACATAATCTAGTGAAGATGGTGATTGTGGCTCCTCAGGGCCCGGTATGTAGTCCGGTGTGGTACAACTCCTGGTGATCCTATATCTAACAACTCCTCAAATGTACTGGATATCTCCGTGTATGTGACCCCTGATTCATCTGAATCTGACTTGACTGAATTTGAAAATCCAAAATAGCTTATATTAGTATTTAATATAAGACTCTTATAGTAATATACATTTATATCATTACATGTATATCAATTATGAATGCATCTAGTCCAACCAACTAATGCAACAACTAGTGTATGCATGAATGTATGCACGTATGTATGTCCCGTGTAAACCCCTTTGTATGAATTTTAAAAACGGTTATAGTCTAGCAAAAATATTTGACCTGGTTCTCTATAACCTTGGCTCTGATACCAATCTGTAACACCCCCAATAAAATGGGCCATAATAGAATATGATGTTTCAGGGGTATTACTTCATAGATCAATAGCGCAAGATATGAGAACGACCTCTATAAGAGTCGTTTAAAATCTGATACATTAGATTTGATAAATGGTTCGTTACAAAAGCTCATAGGCTTAACTTGTTTAACTTGGAAAAATAAAGATTTCCCAACATAACAATATCTCAAAATGTAATGCATGTAAATCTATATGATAATATGACTTCAAAAGACGACCATCCAATGTATCCATGATTTGCACCTTATTGACCTGAGAAAACATGTTTAAACTGTCAACAATAATG
>BQNB010210418.1:0-10271 GCA_026074375.1 Tanacetum coccineum
TCCTAATGAGATTTATGGATGATCTCTTTTGGCTCTAAACTCAATAGTGCACTTTGTTTTTAGTGATCGAAGGCTGGAGCAGACTGCCACCTTTTCAATATTAACTAACTCGGGGTGAGAAAGTTGATAGAAATGCGTGTAATCTCCATGAGAAATGAAACAAGAGTCTATTGAGAGACCTTGAATGTCTAGGGAGGGTTGTGCATAACGTCAATGTCAGACAATGTAACATCCGGCAATTTTCGGAATTTAAAATGACTATTTTACCCTTTGACTTTTTGGGTCTGACTTGACTTTTTGACTTTTGGTCTTTTATTGTCACATAAAAGCGATTACCGCGTAACCGGTAAAATTTTCGGAACATATTTTCAATAATAAATCATATTTATTATTACATCTCTCATGTGCAAGTTATTTTTAACTTATTTGACTTGAAAACGAAAAAGATATATGTTATTCTTAAGCTGACTTATCAAAAACGACCCACTAAATCACGTTTTCACGACTCGGACTCTAAAGCAATTTGATGTAAAACGACATTCCGGACAACTTTTTAGTTTTGGCCGAGACACGAAAACAAGCAGAAAATGACCTAAATACCCTCGCAAGATTTTAGAATAAAAAACAACGAGTACCGACAGGAAAATAATTAAATAATATTTAATTAACACTTTTTATTAAATAAAAATATTTAATAAATTAGTTATCATTATATTCAGTAACGTTTGTTAAAGACGCAAATATTCGAGTAAAAGATCATTTTACGGACAAAGTTTATCAGTAATATACAATAAATAATAAACGTTTTAAATAAATTTTCTAAAATGTTTATGAAAATTAGTCGAGTGAATACTTGTTTTTATGGGAAAAAATATTTGTAACGCAATGGCGCAAGTCTCGTGCTTTGAATCCTCTGTTAAGTAGCTTAAACGAGCCCCGAATCATTATTTACCAAAATTTACACTTTTGGTCCATGTGAAATATTTATAAAATTAACCCTCAAACTTATTGAGACTTGTCACATTTATTTATAACTTTTTATATATATATAAAAAGTTTACCCATTTTTTTTGATGTATACATAACACACACACATACACCTCCATCTCTCTCTCTCTTTTCCGGCCAACCGCCGCCGGAAAACTTTTCCGGCGAGTACCTCCGGCCACCGTCGCCGTCGCCGGCCGCTACTTTTTCGGCGAGTTTTCCGGCCGAGTCCAAAAATGTTTCTCACCAACCGATCTATCTGATCCCCACCACCACGCGCTGCTACCACCCCACCACAGCCCGCCATCGCCACCACCCTCCCATCGTCAACACCATCATGTCACCATCATCATCTCATCATCATCATCATCACGTCACCACCCCACAGCCGCCACTGCTACCCCCACGACCCACAAGGGTGCGTTGGGTTGTAGTCACGACCCAAAAGAGGTCCGTGTGGTTTTATTAAGCACCAAGGGTGCGTTCGGTTTTAACCCTCCAACAAGGGTGCGTTCGGTTGGCCGTGAACCACCACCATGGGGTGCGTTCGGTTGGCCGTGAACCACCACCGAGGGTGCGTTTTGGCTTATATCAAGATTAGGGTGCGTTGGTTTTGTTATAACGCAACAAAGGGTGCGTTTGGCTTATCTTAGAACACCGTAGGGTGCGGTTGGTTTTGCTAGAATCACCGTAGGGTGCGTTGGGTTTCATGGTTTGCACTAGTGGGGTGCGTTTGGTTTCATAAAATGACCAAAGGGTGCGTTTGGATCTGAGTTAAGCACCAAAGGTGCGTTTGGCTGTGATAGAAACACCAAAATAGGTGCGTTTGGTTTGACAGAAATCAGTTAGGGTGCGTTTGGGTAGGCCGAAAACCGAATAGGGTGCGTTTGGTGTAGCAGTTTCATCATAAGGGTGCGTTTGGTTTAACACAAAAACCACAAAGGGTGTGTTTGGCTGTGCAGAAACACCGAAAGGGTGCGTTTGGGTTAACAGCAGTTAGGGTGCGTTTGGTTGTGCAGTTAGGGACGTTTGGTTGTGCAGTTAGGGGCGTTTGGTTGTGCAGTTAGGGGCGTTTGGCTTAGCAGTTAGGGTGTGGTTGGTTTTACTTATTTTTGATTTCGTTTATATACATATATATTGAAATTGAAACACGCGAGTATTGCAACATTGATTGATTAAGTGGAAAACATTAAATTTTATAAACGTGGGAAACGTTGTATAAACGAAAAGGTTATGCAGAAAATTTCTATAACTTTCTATACTTAGTAATTTCACTATGATTTCTATTATCCTAGAAAAACTCGATAAAAGGCGAAGTTATATAGTTTTAAGATTATTAATTCGAAATTATACAAAAACCGGATAAACAAACAAAAACTATACTTTTACAAACGGGATAACTATTTTAGCTAAAACCGTCAAGGAAACGAAATACTAATTTATAAAATATTATTTTATAAATTCCCGACTATAAGATGAAATCATGACTTTTGTAAAAGCTTTACAAACATCGGTTATATGATTCGTAACATTAAAACGTGCGTTTACTTTTATACGAGAACTGTTATTAATTAAATTGGTGATTTTCCGAACACGTGTCGAAATGTGCGTTTTAATTATTATTCTCACGTCTCTTATATAGTACTTTCCTTATATATAATACATGCCGTGTATTATATACATTTCGAATTATTCTTTCGGTTGTTTAACGATGTTATATAATTCATGATATGAATTATATACTTGTTCATTTTTCATATGTAATATATACGGGATATATTACACACTTTGCGTTTACTTTCGATTTATTTTATTTAACCAACCACCAAACTATTACAACTTGAGATCTAAATCTTTTATCAACGTGTCGCGTTGAGCCGTTCCGGTTTTCGTTTGTGCTGTGCTTAATATGTGCAGTTCTGCCAAACGTTCTACAACATCAAGGTGAGTTTATAGCCCCATGTTTTACTTGTTTTACATATATTTTTGGGGTGGGAACATTGCTGTTTGCAAAATGCGTGTTTCTTGGTTGATTACAAATTGGGTTGGCCATAATCATTTACTATAGTGCGGCTATGGGATACATTATTTGACTTCATTTTTGGTCACAAATACATACTTTACTTTTGAAATGATTACGGATTAGCTTAAGCGGATTGAACTGATAACTACAAGTAAATGCTCGGTGTTCTTAGAGGGGACACCTGCGAGGGGCACATATTCATAACTGCCCGGTGTTCTTGGAGGGGACACCGTGCGAGGGGCCATATTCTTTCTGCCCGGTGTTCTTGGAGGGGACACCTGCGAGGGGTACATATTCATTACTGCCTGGGTGTTCTTGGAGGAGACACCTGTGATGGGTACATAGGGTTTTCATTACTGCCCGAGTGGTCTTGGAGGGGACACCTCTGATGGGTACATAGTGCATCAGTTTCATAAACTTAGAGTAATTGTAATCATTGTTTTATACACATAGGAATATTTACGTTGCCTTGAATAAAGTGGCAATACATACTTGAAACATTTTGGTGATATATATAAATATCATACATGCTTTGAACAATTGCGGTTCAACGTTCATACGTACATTTTTGTGACTATTTGGGGATTGAAATGGTCATGCATACTTTACAACTATTTGATTTCTAAAAATCATACATACATTTTGGAAGGACATTTAAGGATTTAAATGGTCATACACACTTTACAGAACCTTGGTTCAACATTTATACTTAAACAAATCTATGAACTCACCAACTTTATGTTGACACTTTTTAAGCATGTTTTTCTCAGGTGAATTAGATGCTTGGCCTACTTGATGTGCACTGGAGTCTAAATTTGACAAGATTTCATTTATGGATTTCTACTTACATACAAATGATCAAATCTCGTTGGGTTGTTTTCAAGCTTTTCATTGTGATGCAATTATGGGACAAATGTTATATCAATTTCAAGGAAATCAACGAGATTACTTTTCAAACGACACATTTAGAGGTCGTTCTCTTGTATCTAGCGCTGTGTATTATGAAGTAACTCCCCCGGACACATTTCCGCTGCGACACATTTTTGGGGGTGTTACAGATTGGTATCAGAGCACTGGTTATAGGGAACTAGGTTGCATATTTTACCTGGGACTATAAACGTTTCCCAAGCATTGCTAAACAGCAAACATTTTCAAGTGCATAACACAATCTTGCTTTACTTGCTTAGGTTACTTGTTACCTTAAGTGCTTACATGACATATATATATATAATATATATGCTTGCATCCCTTTTGCGTATATCGTACATTTATTTATATAAGATTTAATTATATAAATCAGGGTTCTAAATAGCGGCGCCATAGCGCGCTATAGCGGCGATATAGCGCGAGGCGTGGCCTCCACGTTACGAAACAGGCCAAGGCGTCATCTTGAGGCGTGGCGTGCAATTATAGGAGCCCATAGAGCGCGCTATAGCGCGATATTGCGTGAGTTTTTTGAAGATTTAAAAAAAATAAATTTCTCATAGATTTGAGCTTTATTTACAAGTATTTTTGCTTTTGGGTTGTATGGGATCAGGCTTGTAACCCATGTTACTCAATTTTTATCTAGTAGCTAAACTAATATTGACCACTCTATAAATATTTTGACGCCTTGAGTCACCCTTAAAAAACGCTATGACGCAACGCTCACGCTAATGCTTGAGGGGGACTTGGCTATGCCGCTACGCCAAGCTTACGCTATTTTATCCTTGATATAAATACTAGAACATTTCTTAAGACATTGTGAGTTGCACAATGGTCTCATTTACACCTCAGACATTATGAGTTGCACAATGGTCTCATTTACATCTCAGACATTGGTGAATTGTACAATGGTCTCACTTCATTCTCAGACATTGTAAGTTAAACAATGGTCTCTAAGAATATTTTTATTCATAACTGTATACGATATTGTATTACACGAAAACCATCCTAATTTTGTTTACATGGAATTATATATGAATCTAAGTATTACAAGTCTTGTATGGGGCGAGGAATTGTAATATCAAGGTTTGATATGTTAACGTTATGATAACCAAACCCGTCACAATTTTGTTTTACATGGAATTATGTGTGAATCTAAGTATTACAAGTTTGTATGGGCGGGGACTTATTAATACGAGGATTTGATATGAAATTGCCCCCCGCCCATGTTGACTCGTTCATATGCATTCATATTAATTACTTTAGCCGTGTACTCGTCAACTATTTTGAACGTTATGTCGATCTCCCCTGATTGTTTTACTCTCTGTCTCCGAAGGCGAGTTTTGAACACTCGTCCCATGTTCATTAGAACAACTGCATCGTCATGTTATCCACCACCTTGAAGGTTATGTGAGTACGCGTATTGCATCGGAAATTATTAAGTAGGATGATTTATGATCTCTTTATTTGAAGGATTGGGACGCCTCTTCATTTAAATAAAGAAATTGTAAATCCCCGAACTATAAGTTTATCATTTCTTACTTACATAAATTAGGACGCTCCTTTATGTAAGTAATGAATTATAAATGAGTGGGCTTAATGGTATCCAATATGACACGAGTATGAACTCGAACCCGATAATCACTGGAATCTGTTGAAAAGGTTTAGAAGCACAAT
This sequence comes from Tanacetum coccineum, assembly GCA_026074375.1. NCBI lineage: Eukaryota > Viridiplantae > Streptophyta > Magnoliopsida > Asterales > Asteraceae > Tanacetum > Tanacetum coccineum. The sequence goes on from BQNB010210418.1 coordinate 5,612, forward strand.
AGTATACTCCGCAGAAATCTTAAGGCCTCACTTGGAACTACCTTATCTCATTCTTAAGTTATTACTTTTTCCGTTACAAATCTTTACGATCATGAACTGTTTGTGGAGCTAACCAACTTGTGCACACTTGAACTAATGGAGTTGACTCATCCTCGAACTAACGACTAAGTACCATATTCCGTCGTCTATCGCATAAGCTCTCTCGCGAGCTCCTCCTATTTGTTGAACTTTATTCTAGGGATATTGTTTCTCGAAATGTCCTCACTCTCTGCATCCCATCATCGTTTGTTATAGTTATTGTTGTTAGGGTTGCTGTTGATTGGGTCCTGGAGCGGTCCCAGCTTGTACAACTCTATTAAATAGGTAATGCAACTCCCCTTTTAAACCAGGTACACACCTATTGACGAAAGAGATAGTCGAACTATTCATTTCAGACCAATAGTACACCAATTTAAGTCATGATACATCCTAGTACTGCCTAAGTAAGTTGGATACTTACTTCAATTAGCCTCGTCCGTTATTAATCATCGAAGATTACAGATATCATAAACGAGACCCCGTCCTTGAACATTTGAAACCTTATACAAACATACTCGCGCGACTACACTTTTCCCTTCGACTTATATCAGTCATAAGATCTGTAATGATATTTTTGAGATACCTATTTTGATGGATTAAATATCCTGGTCAAACTTAGCCAAAATTTTTGGTATATGAAGAAGTGTCGAAACATCTAATTTCGCTGAATAAAGTTATCAGCGTCTTGTTTAGAACTGGTTTATTAAATCTTAAATCTTTTCTTGGTCACACAAACGGTTAACACAAATTTAATCTCGGGACGAGATTTCTTTAAGGGTAGGTACTGTAACATCCGGCAATTTTCGGATTTTTAAATGATTATTTTACCCTTTGACTTTTTGGGTCTGACCTGACTTTTTGACTTTTGGTCTTTTATTGTCACATAAAAGCGATTGCCGCGTAACCGGTAAAATTTTCGGAACATATTTTAAATAATAAATCATATTTATTATTACATCTCTCATGTGCAAGTTATTTTTAACTTATTTGACTTGAAAACGAAAAAGATACATGCTATTCCTAAGCTGACTTATCAAAAACGACCCACTAAATCACGTTTTCACGACTCGGACTCTAAAGCAATTTGATGTAAAACGACATTCCGAACAACTTTTTAGTTTTGCCCGAGACCCGAAAACAAGCAGAAAATAACCTAAATACCCTTGCAAGATTTTAGAATCAAGAACAACACATACCGACAGGAAAATAATTAAATAATATTTAATTAACACTTTTTATTAAATAAAAATATTTAATAAATTAGTTATCATTTTATTCAGTAACGTTTGTTAAAGACGCAAATATTCGAGTAAAAGATCATTTTACGGACAAAGTTTATCAGTAATATACAAATAAATAATAAACGTTTTAAATAAATTTTATAAAACGTTTATGAAAATTAGTCGAGTGAATACTCGTTTTTATGGGAAAAATTATTTGGAACGCAATGGCGCAAGTTTCGTGTTTTGAATCGTCCGTTAAGTAGTTCAAACGAGCCCCGAACCGTTATATTACAAAAGTTACACTTTTGGTCCCTGTGAAAATATTTACAAAAATAACCCTCATCTTTTTGTGACTTGTCACATTTATTTTATAACTTTTAAAATATAAATATATATATAAAAGTTATCATTTTTTTTCATTTCATTTTTATATGAAACACACACTGAGACAATAAACTTTTTACTTTTTGTGTAACATGCATGAAATATATATAATTTGAATCCTTTTCCATTGCTAAATGACTCGCGTATTCTTACTCCTTTTTATATATAAATAAATATAAATAAATATAAATATATAACAAGGATCAAGATCCACAAAATCAATGAAACCGGAAGTAGTATAGAATATTTCCGGGTCGTTATGTCCCAACGAGGCTTGAATGGAAAATCGAATGACGAATTGATAATCGATGTTTGAATATGACAAGGATATTGAAAGTGCATCTAAACCTAATAAGCAAAATTCACGAAAAGATAAGCAAGGAAAATAAACCTAGACAGGTATTAAAGGCAAGAAATGTAAAAACACTTAAATCTTTTATACTAAGTGACACAATAAGCACAAATACGTCTTAAGACAAACCAAAAGCTAAACTAACCCTAAATAAGCAAATTCAACAAGCAATTAAGCTAAATTTAAGCAAGAGAAACTCAGCAGTACTAACTTAGAGTTAGTACTGCTAGCTTTGAGTTAGTACTGCTAGCTCTGAGAAAACTCAATGAAATAGGTACTAAGCAAATAAGCTAAAACAGATATTTAACTATCCCTAATAAGCACTCAGACATAAGAATAAGCAACTAGAATAAACTAGAATGGCAAACAAGCTAAAAAAACTAAAAACGGCTAAACTCTTGAAATTACTTTGAAAAGGCGAATAAACTTAAATAAGCTCTACTAAAGACAGTAACGAAAATGGGCTCAATCTACTCTAAAAAGCTAAGCAAATCTTAAATAAGCAGAAACAATAAGCTAATAAGCAAAAATGAACTAACAGTACTAACAGTATTAACTACCAGTACTAACCTGGAGTTAGTACTGTTAGTTGAAAATCCCAAAAGAGAACTAGCAGTACTAACTATGGGTTAGTACTGCTTGTTCCGAACACCCTTTAAAGTTTTCAAAAGTCATTCTTTTTTATATTTCAAGCTGATTTGATCCTAAATTGTCAAAAACAGATTATCAAATAACAAAGTAAGACACTTATACGCAGATTTCAATCAATAATAAGCACTTAAATAAGCTAAATCAATCTAACAGTATTAACTAAACATACTACCAGTACTAACTAAAAAAATTGCACAAATCACTTTTAAACTAACAACTAAGCAAGATAAGCACTAAACATCATGATAAAGCATAAATAAGCAAATATAGGTAACAAATAAGCACTATAAGCAGATCTATAGTAAATAAGAAAAAAAAAGAGACTTACAACACCCTTGCTCAAAACAGGGTTAAACAAAGAATCTACAAGCTCTAGCTTGTATAAAACAAGCTAGTAGTGTCCATAAGCCCATCCAAAACTGGCTTATCATCCATAAGCTGTGGTGTATTTGAGGTGAGATTTTTTCGATTTTTTTTCTTAACTAATTAGCTTTTTTGGTTTACTTAATGAAAACAGCTTATAAATAAGCTTGAGTGAGAGCTTCTTAACACATTTTAAACACAAATCAAACACTTAAGCAGTTGAATTTAAAAACTTGACTTTTTAACTTATAAACTTCAAACTTTCATTAATTCGTAAAAAGAGTACAAGGCAGTAAAATAAACTGAATAAAATGCTAAAATGACTTAATAAAAATTACAATAAAACTAAGATAAGCTAAGATTCTCTCCCTTTTTTTTCAAGGCTTACAAAAGGCTCTATTTATAGCCGAAGTCTTCTCTTCTTGGTCTTCTCACATGTGCTTCTTTTGTGAGAGCTTCACAAGGTGTTTTGTTGTGTGAGGGACTTGATAAAATTAATCTCAGCCATTCAATCTTCTTGTGCTTCTTTTTGAGCAATCTAGCCATCGAAATTACTTGGAAATGGTGAGGGATTGCCAACATGGCAATTATAAAGCTGGGGGGAGATAGTGGAGGAGGGGGAAATGTTTTATCCAGGGTGTTGAATGGTTTGCAGGGTAAAAGAAGGTGAAGGGAACCCGTGAGTGGTTCTTGGGTTTAGTTGGGCGGGAAAAAATGACTTTGGATAAGTTGGCAGCTTTGGCCCCTCAAGTTATACTTCTCCCAATTTCTAATTTTAGCCCTTGTCTTTTTATTCTTGTAATACAACTTGAGGTTTGGTCCCTTAAGTTGTATTTTCTTCACTTGGTTGACTTTTGACTTTGTCGGGGTTGACTTTCTGACTTTGACTGACTTTGGCTTCGATTTGACTTTGTCTTTTCCATTCCGTGCTCGGTTTGGTCGTTTTTGGCTTTCTTTTTGTCCTTTTCTTGAATATCCGTTTCCTGCACAATTCAAATGCAAAACACACAAATACAATGTATTTCTGGTATGTTTTTAGTCATTTAAGTTCGTTTTTAATGGAAAATGGTATGTGTAATTAAGCATATACCAAAATCCCCCATACTAAGGTATTGCCGTGTCCTCACGCAATGTTATGAAGTAAACACTCAAGAAAACTAAGAATCTCGGCCCCCCTCGACGAATTACCTTGAAAAGTAGCTAAGTGTTCGTCAAAGGGAACTAAAGAATCAATAGCTTCGACAAGTCCCGTTTTCACCATTTTTTATATGTACACTAACTATCCCTAATATTTTTGGATTTTTCTTTTTCTTTTCTTGACTGCCTGTTTGACTTCCTTTATTTTATCAACACTGGGATCATAGAATGAGAAGCGTCTATAGAATAATCTACGGATGTACTGATGGATAAATTCATCGTCCCCGATTTTTCACTAGTCCCAAGCTAAGCGTAAAAATGAAATCACCGTTAAGTACAAGTAAAAATGCTAACACTACTTATAACTATGACTTGTCAACTTTTCTCTCTCGATAATTATTCAATTAGAGTGATTGTGCTTAATTTTAAGTTAAATTTAGATCGACAATTTTAGAAAGTAGTATAGTTTATG
>BQNB010210420.1:0-10271 GCA_026074375.1 Tanacetum coccineum
GTTGTGACATTCGTTGGAGTGTAAGGACCTTTAAGAATGCACTTCTGTAAGGCATCACCATTTGGTGTTGTATCAATGTATCGTAAGAACCGTGATCGCCATTGTGCATATCGTCCTGTTGCAAGCATTGGTGGACGATCCCTTGAACCAGCTGTCATTATGTTGTTATGCATTTGACTGTCGGTTGTGGAAGTTACAATTGGAGTTGTCATGATGAATGATTTAAGAATTATGAAGTGAAAAATGATTGAAGGATCTTAAGTGTTATGAAGTGTTGTGATTGAATCTGTGATTAATTGAAAGTAATTAATTTCTACGGGATTTTACAAGTTAAAGATTTAAACCGAGAAATTAAGTTCTTTCGCGGGATTTTACAAAATCAAGAGGAAAACGTGAAAAGTTAACTTTTGTTGATTATGTTTGTTGTTGTTGATTAATTGTCCTTGTAGTCCGAATTAAAGTCCAAAGTCCTTGTAATTAGTCCTTAAAGTTTGTTTGTCTTGATGTAATGTTTTGATTAAACGATGATTAATAGATTCCCTAATTCGGTCAAATACCACCTGATGCGCGGTAAGGTCTAAATTTTTTTAAGAAATTAGGTTTTCAAAACAAGGGTTTTCAATGGACAAAACGCAACTTAGACAAAACGCAATCCACTTTTAGACAAAACGCAATCCACTTTTAGACAAAATGCAACCTTCTTTTCCACTAAACGCAACAAGTTTCTCGAGACAAAACGCAATGCCACCAAAACACAGTGACAAAACGCAATAGCAAATCGCAGTGACTTCTTTTAGAAAAAACGCAATGAGTCTTTGAGCAAAATGCAACCTTTAGACAAACCGCAAGAAGCAAAACACAATGCTCTAGACAAAACGTAACATTTTTTGAAATTTTGGCAGCATAACGTTGAGATTTTCTATTCAAAAGGTCTTCAACGAGCAAAACGCAATGAGCAAATAGCAATCTTGAGGCAAAACACAGTCTGAGGCAAAACATAATCCGAGTAAAGACAAAACGCAGCCGTACTTTTTGGACCACAAGACCGTACTTTTTGTCTTTATACACAAAACGCAATGAACTTTAAGCAAAACGCAATAAAGAAATGCTCATTTAAACAAACCGCAACCATGAAAATTTCTTTAATCTTGCGACTAAGCCACGATTTTAAGTGAAGAAATTTAATAAACGATATAAGGGCTTTATCTAAACATAAAAGTACAAAGATTTAACAACTTAACCACGACAATATAATTCAAACCATGGTTTTTCTTTGCGTTTTAGTTTGAACCAAGAAGAAAAACTAATAAGAAGCCACGAAATTTGTATTTAATCCACAAATCAAACACGAAACACCCGAGGCTCTTGATACCAAATGTCGGTTACCCGTAATCACTTCACTTCATTACTAGTTACACGAATTCAAGGAGAAAAGAAAAGGAAATTAGAAGAAGTTTAGAGAGAGAAACAAGAGAGAGAAAATGAAAGAGAATGGTTGAATTACTTGAAAATGAAAAGTTACAAATGAACCAACACCCTCTCCATCCTTGGAGAGAGGTATTTATAGTTAAGACTAAAAGGCTTGCATGCCTTTAGTAATTCTACGGGCCGAGCTCGGGTTTACTTGGGCTTTCGCCCGATACACGTGACCGATTAGATTACAAATAAGAGCCCGTTTACCCGTCTAGCCTATTACAACGTATATTAATTTAGTGACCGAGACCTAATATAAGTATGAACGAACTTCCATTGTTCGACTCAATATTTTGAGGCTAACAACAAATGTTACTAGCTATGAAAGATGAAGTCAAAAGCAACCTCAACGACGAAGAAAATGATTTCATGCTTGACAATTCATATGGAGAAGAAATAATGGAAGAGTTAACTGTTGCAGTCATGTTAATGGCTCGAATTCAACAAGGTGATGGTAATGCAGAGACTGTGCCATCATATGATGCAAAGGCTGTTAGTGAGGTAAATGCTTCATCCAAGGTTCATGAATAAATGAGTCATGTGAAATGTAAAACTATTATTCAAACATCTAATGATGATCAAATTGATTCTAATATCATATTTGATGATCCTTATGTGGAAAATAATGGTGGCACATTTAAACATGATTCAAATGCTCATGATGAATATCATGAAATTCAAATGTTAGCATATAATGTTTAGAGAGAAGCTGGAAATAAAAAATGATTAAACAATGAGCTTAAAAAGCAAAAAGATCTGCCATAAAAGGAGATTGAGACGTTTAAGGATCAAGTCAAAACATTTGAGTAAAAAACAATTCAATGTTCAAAACATAAAGAAACATGTGAAGAGTTGGAACGTGAATTACGGGCTGATAAGGACACCATTGAGAGAATTTTGAATGAAAATTATAAAATTCAAAGTTATTTTTTTAAAACTGAAAATGAAAAGATAATAATTCAACATGAAACTCAGTTAGCTAAAAAGGCTTTTAAAGATCGAGAAAATTGATATCTTGAAGATATTGTTGATCTCGAAGAGAAACTGAGTTCTCATGATCGAATTGTTTATAAAATGGGTCAATCAATTCAAACAATTCACATGCTTGGAAAGAAACCAAATAAAGTTTATAATCCTTTTCTTAAAGCTGGTTTGGGTTATAATAATCCCGAACGTCTCAAGAAGGCTATTGCAGCACATAAAATGTATGATGGTGAAATACTTCATAGTGTTAAATTAAAAATTGATTCACCTAATTCTGAGGAAACTTTAGAGGATGCGGAAGAAAGTCGATTGAAAATGAGAAACAAAATGGTTCAATTTAACTATGGAAAATTAAATCCGCTTTATGAAATATTTGTTCCTCAACGTGAATTTTCTGTTAAACAAACATATTTTTCAATTCCTTCTACTTCTAATAATGGTTCTGAGTCAGAAGAAGTCACATCGGATTTACCAATTCTTAAAATTCAAAAAAAGAGTAAATTGTTAAAAATGTTTAACACAATAGGTGTAGAAATTAACGGTTTACGAACATGGATTGATAAAACTCTTTTAGAAGACAAACAACGAAGATGGATGTCTGACAGTCAAAATTCTTTAAGAGAGTTTTATAAAATTGATGTAATTCCGATGATTGCCTCTTTGTCAAAGAATTTGAAAGAACTTAAAGAAGAACTCATTCAAGAAGTATAGGAAATGTGAAATATTTTTGAATCAATGGAACAGAAAGTTAACGAAAGATCTCCAAAAGAAAATATTCTTCAAAATGAGATTGATCGACTTTTGAAAGTATCCTTGACAAGTGAAACTTGCAATTGGGTGTTGATTTCTATTGAAAAACAAAAAAATGAGTTGTTACTCAAAAGAAATTGATTTTAAGCGATCCAAGCCAATTTACTCAAAAGAATCAAAATTCAAGTGACTCCAAAGATATCCAAGCCAATTTACTCAAAAGAATCAAAATTCTTGAAATTGATTTTAAGCGATCACAAGCTCAAAGTATTAATTTTGAACTTAAACTACAACATCAAAAAGAGAAAAATGGCTTGTGATGTCTATTGTAAGTCAAAATTGTCAATAATAAATGATGAGAACGTGTTGCTACAAACTCAAGTGGATTTTGTTGTTAAAGAAAGCGAAAGTATCAAACTTGAATATCAAATGCTTTTCAATTTAATAAAAGCAACACGGATTCAACATCAAAAAGATCTTGATGAGTTGATTGAACATGTTAATTAAAAGACATATGCTTATGCTGATGTGCGGGCTCAGAATCAAGATCTTTTAATGACAATATATGAACTCAAGAATAAGCTTAAAACAGTTGACAAGGGAAAGATTGTGAACACTAAGTTTGACAAATCTAAGACCTCATGAACACTTCTTTGTGTAACACCATTACCTAAAAACATAGCAGTTAAGGCTAAGAATGAGTCAAATATTAAGGTTAATGCAGATAGGTCAAAACCAGTCACTTCACATTCTACACCTAAAAACGAGCAAAGTTAAAAACAGAGTGCGAATGTAATCGCAAGAGGAATGTATAGAACCACAAAAACAGAGACACAATTACCGGATTATAAATCTAACATGAATGTTTCTAATTCTACACGTGTAGCAAGTTCTAATAGTATTAGAAGACCAAAGTATAAGGACACTAAATAAAAGGATAGAGTCTTGAAGAACAATAATGATAAGAGACCACCTGCACATTGTTCAGAATATGTCAAGTAGTGTTAGTATAGATTCTAATACACGTAAAACAATGCATTTGAATGTATGTTAATCAAACGCAAGTGTATTAACTACCAAGACTGTAAATGCTATTAATGACGGTTCGAATATTGTTTGTGTTTCTTGTGGTAAAGATGTGTTTTTACTTTCTCATGAAAAATGTGTTGCTAATTATGCTTTGTCTAGGAATTCTAGTGTAAAAAGAGCCTTAATCACTACCCCTATAGTAGTGAAATCTAAAAATTTAGGAGCTACTTATGTAGTTGCAAAATCTAGATTGAGTGTTGCTAAAACCCCAACAACAACAACAACAAAAAAGGTCTCTAGTATGTTACCACTATCTCCTGATTCTAGTCAAAGTATGACACTTAGCAATTACATGAAAAAGAAAATTGCAACAAGTAGAAAGTGGCAAAAATGGTTTGAAAACCAATAATCTTTTAATTGGATACCCAAGAGCAAAATTGCTCAATCACTCCCTAGTGAAACAAATAGTCGTATCCGTGTTCGTTCTACATCTAACACACCGGTTACCTTACATAAATTGGTAGACAAACTGTCCACTCTTCCATCTGCATTTGTTTCATGTGATGCAGGTGATCTAGCTCGTCCTTTAGATTGTTGATAGTAGATGCTCGATGCATATGACTGGCAATCTTCAACTGCTAAGAAATTTCATTGAGAAATGCATAGGAACAATCCGCTTCGACAATGATTATTTCATTGTAATCACTGGATATGGAGATTATGTTCAAGGCAAGCTTACGATATGTTATGTATACTACGTTAAAGGCCTTGGTCTCAATTTATTTTTGGTCAGACAATTTTGTGATTAAGATTTAGAAATATCCTTTCGTTCAAACACGTGTTATGTTCGGAATGGAGGGTGATGATTTGCTTACCGGTTCTCGTGATTTAAATCTCTACATTATCTTTATTTCTGAGATGGCGGATTCTTCTCTAGTGTGCTTAATGTCCAGAGCCACATCAACACAATCTTGGTTATGGCACCGTAGGCTTTCTCATTTAAATTTTGTACCATTAACCAACTCACGTCAAAAGATCTAGTTGATGGGCTTTCGAAATTTAAGTAAAATAAAGATCACTTATGTTCAGCATGTGAACAAGGTAAAAGCAAAAAAGCTTCACTTCCACCAAAATTGGTTCCAAGCATAAAATCCAAACTCGAACTACTTCATATGGATTTGTGTGGGCTAATGAGAGTCGCATGTATCAATGGCACGGAATATATTCTAGTGATCGTTGATGATTATTCTCGGTACACCTGGGTATATTTTCTTCGCACCAAAAATAAGGGTCCAGATATGATCATCGATTTCATTAATCTAATTCAAAGGAATCTAAAAGCTCAAATTCTGACGTTCCAAACTGATGATGGAACCGAATTTAAAAACAAGAAATTACGAGCATTTTATGCAAAGTTAGGCATTGTTCATAAAACTTAAATTGCTCTTACACCTCAACAAAATGGGGTTGTTGAACGACGAAATCATACACTCGTCGAGGCTACTCGAACCATGCTTATTTTTTCTAAAACTTCATAATTTCTTTGGGATGAGGCTATTGCTACTGCTTGATTTACTTAGAATCTCTCTATTGTACACACTCGGTATAATAAGACTCCTTGTGAGTTGATTCGTGGAAGAAAACCTAATATTCAATACTTTTATGTGTTTGGATCTCTTTGTTATCCAACAAATGATTGTGATGATCTTGGAAAAATAAAACTAAAGACTGACATTGGTATCTTTATTGGTTATTTTGAGTCATCACATGGATTTCGTATCTATAACCGCTGAACTAAAAAGATAATGGAAACAATCCATGTCAAGTTTGATGAACTCACACCAATGGCTTTTGAATGCAAGAATTCAGAACACGAAATAAACAACACGAATTTTCAGGATTCAACAGAAGATTCACAATCAATGCCTTCAAAAACAGACTTGGATAATTTGTTTGGTCCTCAGTATGAAGAATACTATGCGACGAGTTCACCAGAAGTGTCAGATAATTCCGCTGCAAATACTCTTGATAACGAAAACACTTCTTCATCATCGTTAATTGTCGTTGAAGAAGATGAAGCTCCTCAAATAGTATCCTCGTCAGCAGAACAAGTTGCCACTGAACCAACTCTCTAGTCTTGAATGAAAATGCCGATGAATTAGTTCAAGAAGACGTTACAAAATTTAATGGAAATGTTTTCTATTATCCACCTCAAACTCCTATATTTGAAGAAGTTGAGTCATCTTTAATATATCAGGATCCGTCAAATATGCATGAGTTTCACCAAACACAGTTATTCGGAACAAGTCTCGTTTAGTTGCCAAAGGATATGGTTAACAGGAGGTTATCGATTTTGAGGAGTCTATTGCACCAGTTGCAAGACTTGAAACTGTCAGAATTTTTGTAGCATATGCGGCTCACAAGAACTTCCTATTTACCAAATGGATGTCAAAACGGCATTTCTGAACTGTCCACTGAAAAAGGAAGTTTTTGTTTGTCAACTAATGGTTTTGTAGATCTAGACTTTCCTAACCACGTTTACCGTCTTAAGAAAGCTCTGTATGGTCTCAAACAAGCCCCTAGAGCCTGGTATGACAAGCTTTCCTCATTCTTAATCGAACACCATTTAACAAAAGGTATTTTCGATCCAACATTGTTTACAAGAAGACAAGGGGATGACACTTTATTAGTTCAAATCTATGTCGACGACATAATTTTTAGGTCAACAAAACCAGTCTTTTCAACAAGATTTGCAAAACTAATGAAAGATAATTTTGATATGTCAATGATTGGTGAAATGAAGTTCTTTCTCAGACTTCAGGTTCATCAATCACCCTGATAAGTGTTAAATACACATATCCATTTATACCTAAAATGGCCCAAATAAGCCCAAAACAGACCAAAAATGGCAACAATATGCTTGTATTTGTGTTTTGTGTGTGCAGGTACGGATATATCAAAAATCACAAGAAAACAGTCAAAAACGGGCAAGCACGGACACGAGAACGGAAGAGTGCACAAAAGCCAGAAGCAAAGCCAAGAAAAGTCAAAACCTCAGTCAAATAGTCAAAGGAAAGTCAACCCATGGTCAACAGAAGTCAACCATAAAAAGACAAAATCCCTAAATTGCCATTTCAGTCCCTCAACTTTCAGAAAAGTCCAAAAATAGTCCATAAACCCTTATTGGGCCTCAAAACCCTAAAAACCCTACTCGGATACCAAATACAACTCAAAAGCCCTTAAGCCCAAATTCTTAACCCATTACCTTTTTTTATAAACCACAGGGGACTAAAATGTCAATTACCAAAGTTATTTTAAAGTAATCTTGGGAAAAATAAAGACAAGGGCCATTTATGTAATTTCCCTAAAGATTCAACTGAATTAACTCTTTTCAGTTAGAAAATTGGGCGCCAAAGGTGTTACTATTCACCTTTCTTCCCCGATTCACCATCCAGGGTAAAAGAGAGGGCAAATGGAAATTGAGGGCTCTATTGGTCAATTCATAAGGTCTACATCAATATGGCAGGGATAGATCAGTCAAATCAAAGGACTTCGTTAGCTCACTCTTAAGCTCAAGCCACGTTGCTATGGAGAAAGCATACAAGGATGTGGGTTTTGTACTCATTTTACTCAGAGAAGAAACACAAGTGAGCCTCTAACGGATTGCCAGCTTGGCAATCCGTGTGAGGTCACTTTGTGATCTAACGACTCATAATCAATAGCCAATGATTGAATGATTTGATGGCTAGGATCAAGAGGAGCGTGGGCATCAAGCTTGGCCTAGAACCTTCTCAGCAAGGCTATAAAAAGCCTCACTTCCACACACACACACACACACACGTAGAGTAGCTTTTAGTTTTAAGTTTAGCTTAAATTTCTTTTAAACTTTGTAATTTTCCTTTCAAGTATTGTAACCAAGCTTTATGTTAATGAAAATTCAGTTGTTTTTAATCTCTCATAAGTTCTTTTATTTAACTTCATAAGCTCTCATTTTCCTTCAAATTGTTAAGCTAAATTCTCTTAAGCTACTCAAAAGCTCTTTCAGTCTCTAAGCTGAAATAGAGCTTAATTCAGTAATAAATCTACTTAAATCAATCAACTAGCTTAATTACCTTTGCAATTTGGATTTATAAGCTTATGGATGGGGAGCTAACTATGGATGAGCTCCCATGGACATTACTAGCTTATCCAATAGGATAAGCTAGAGCTTGTAGCAGCTTAATTGTGTGTAAGCTTCTGTTTAGCTGAAGCTAAGGGTTAGTTTTCATTTAAATTACTTTTGTTCTTTAATTCATAGTTTAGATTTGCTTAAAATTTGCTTAATAGTCTATATGCTTCTATGCTTATTTTGCTTATCTGCTTTTCTTAGTGCTTATTTCTTTGTTTGATTGTGCTTATTAGTCTCATTAGTCATAAACTTGCATCTGTTTTTTTTAGCTTTTTAGTTATAGTAATTTGTTTTCTCAATTTCTGTCTAAAAACTATAAAAACCAAAAATATTAGTTAGCATTATCTTAGATCTTTCATTTTAGCTTAAATTAGTGGTTAAATCATGATTGTTAAGTTTATTATAAGCTAAAATTCATCTGGTATCAAAGGATTTTAGGCTAGGATTCATTTTCAAAGCTTTTTACAAATCTGTCAAAGATCTTAAGGGGTGTTTGGTTTAAGCTAGTTTGACCATCAAAAGTCAAATCTATTTGGTAAATTTTCTTTAGACAGCTGAGATTTCTTAAGTAAGCAAGTTTTAAAAAGGTTTGAACAATTAGTTTGAAGTTTAAATGATTTTGTGACTTAATTTCCTCATCTCAGCACCAGGGCAATTTTTACCTTCTTTTTAGCTAGTGAATATTGGATCTAAGCCTTCAAAGGCTTAGATCTTGCTTGTTCTTGTTTTGAACACTCTAAGAGAGTGTGTTTAGTGCAGTAGAGACCACAAGGTCACCTGCACTATTGTTTTGCACTTGAGTCAAGTGCATCAGCAGGAACTAAGCTGTTCCTGCTGTCACTTTTGGCTTAATTTTTAGCTAGGTAATCATAGGTTTTAGCTCTTAAGGTTAGAGTAGGATATAGAGTAGTTACAGCTTAATATAGATTAGGACTTAAATTTTATTTTCTTGCTTATTTCCTAGCTTAAAATTGCTGTCAAAAGCCATTAAAAAAACCAAAAAGACCAAAAACAGTAGGTAGATTTAATTAGCTTTTAAATATCAAGTTTTAGCTTAGAAGATTAGGTTTTATTATTTAGATTCATAGCCCATAAGTTGTTTGATAAGCCTGCATAAGCTCAGTATCTGAATTTGCTTATTAAGTATTTGAGCTTATTTAGTTTTTTTTAACCTTTTTGGCTTATTCCTGAGTTTGTTACTTTGTCATTTAATTTCAGATAGGATCTAGAGATAGTTAGCCATTTAGCTTTTCATAATTAGCTTTAGCACATCATAAGCTTTCCATAACTTCTTTTGTTTTCAAATTTAAGCTTAATTTGAGCTTAATGCAGCTTATTTAGTAAAATCAAAGGAAAAGGGCTCCTCACTGAAGGCAGCTTATTGATAAGCTCTTTTAGAGCTTATTAGTGGTTTTCAGCTTATTGTGCTTTTATTAAAGTTTTTCTCCCCAACTTGTTCTCCAACTTTGCTTTTATAAGTTTTCAATAATAAGCACTTTTTAAAACTCAACTTAATTGTGGGCTTAATTGGACTTAATTTGTAATCGGGTTGGGCCTCAGGGTAGAAAGTGTAATTTTTAAGTTTTAATTGTTTTCTCAGTTAGTCCTTCGTCTGTTAGTTAGTTTGCAATGTTAGTCCTTTTAGGATTTGCATAGTTAGTCCTTAGTTAAGTTTTTAGTTAGTTTTTAATTTTAAATAATAAATTAGGTTTAGAATTTTAATTAGTTTAAATTTTAGAAAATTCATATCTTAAAATCTAAAATGTGAAAAATAGTGATTCCTTTTTCTAAAAAATTTTGTTACTTTGTTTTATCTAGGAAAAATATAATTTCAATTATTTTCAATTTTTTTAATTTTTTAGATTTA
>BQNB010210425.1:0-10271 GCA_026074375.1 Tanacetum coccineum
GAATGGTATGATGATTTGACAGATAGCAGTTTGAAAGAAGAAGCCTTGAAATAGAAATCCATTTATGAGAAGTCATGGGGTGATGTAACTCAAAGGGTAACAAACTTTTGCGCATGGTTAAAAAGATCTTTCGGAAACTTCTACGAACTTGAATATGAATTGTTAGTAAAAATTGAGGAATGTTGGTGGAAAATAAAAGACCATGAATGCTCTCCATTTACTAATTAGAGGGATCATATAAGCGGACCATACGCAAATGTCAATACTACCTATGTCCCTTATCTTGATGAAAGGAATTGTGAAGCAGGCAACGACAATGATAATCAGGAAAAGGAAGAACAATACAAAAAGTAATGATGTGATTTGTTTGATGATCCAGCTCAAAAACTACCGGTTTACATGATTAGAAGATTTGAGATGACCAAGTATTCATTTGGATAGGATGAAGAGTATGTTGCTGTAAAGGAATATGAATATGATGATTTAACAAGAACCAATAAAATGTATGTCACACGTACCAAGAGATCTTTCGTAACATGGACAAAGCATGGTTGGTGACAAGGGCGGAGTAAAGAGCCTGAAGAAAAGTCTAACTTAAAGACTTTGCTGAAAAGAAAAGTGCGTCCTAGGAGACAACCCGGACAGTTTTTTATTTATTTTATCGAGTATGTCTTCCCATGTCACATCCCGCCAAGGCAGAAACGCAAGGCGCGATGAGAATGGGAATCATCATAACACTTTGGCGTCTATAAGAGAAACTAAAACATGCATAAAATATAAGGTATAGACACGCAGTGCCATGAAAATACCCAAACACAGCAAAAAATCACAAAAGGCGTCTGACATTGAATTGAAGGCAGTTCATGCCAATGTCATGACATGCAAACATTCAAAACATCCTAACGAAAAGCAAAACAAATAACATTTATCATCCAACAAATAATGAAATCTAGATAACTAAACTTCGCCAGCTGCCTACGGTCCCTTTGGCCACTTTTCCTAACTTTAATCTCATCCTGTTAAATACCTAAAAATGATGCTTATACGTCAACACAATAGTTGGTGAGAAACATAGGTTTTCAAACATACTATTCAATCCGTTACCAAAACAATTTAACCAATTCCTGCAATTATAAAACAATATGCTTGCATGACAATTATGCTAACTAACATACAAGCTAACACGCAATTCAATCATATCAATCATTCAAACACCAAGCAGACGACCCATATCGCCCTTGGATCATACCAAATCTCTTATGGATACCCGCAAGTAATCCTCCTGACTAGGCAACACACCAATAACACATCACATAACATGTAACACGTAACGCATATCAGTCACATAATAGTCCATGCATTTACACTAACACATAATCACAACAATTTAAAACATATTTCAACACTTGCATCATTTCCATCCCAAGTTTAAAAATAATTAAAAAGTGGGACTATGTAACTCACCTGAATGCTTAATACGCAGCTTCTAATTCCTATCACGCAACTATACAAATAAATAAACACGGTTACAAGCGACCAAACTAAAAGCTCTAGTCCATGCAACACACATATGATGGATGTCTAAGGGTTTGATTAACCATCATGGGTCACTCCGACACCATGCCCAACCTTAACCACCTCATTAAGTTATACCAAAAATCATCTAAGTTCATTTATGTGTTTACTAACTACCTTGTGATTCCCAACCACTCATCACATGTGCAACTACCCCAAATAAAATCCAACTTCAAAACTGTCCCAATTCTGATCTGATTGCACACTAAAATGTATAGCCCTAATTACCCTACTTATACACATAATCAGAAGCTCTCCTTCTAGTGTTTCTTTATATACATGTAGAAATTAATTACTGTAGATTGGCTAACCTTAATTTCACTTTGAAGTTAGGGTTTTACCCTCCTAAACATGACCTAAATCTGACCTGTATTTAATGTTTTGACAACTTTTCTTGTAATTAATATTTAACCAACTTCCAGAACTCCAAATCATTCGAGGCCGGACTTTTTGAAAAATAAACTCTTAAAGCATTGCTTTTGAAATAGCACTTCAACATAAAACTCAAGAAAATAAATCTTTTAAAACATTGCAAACTGGGCAGCGCCTTAGTGAATATATCCGTCAGTTGATACTCTGTCCTCATGAAATATAACTCAACCACTCCTTTTTCCACTTGTTCTCTGATGAAATAATGTCGGATGTCGATCTGTTTAGACCTGGAGTGCTGAATGTTGTTGCGGAAATGGGCTATGGCACTATTGTTGTCACAGTACAGAGGGATGCGATTGTCATCCACTGCTTGAACTAGATTGATCTGAACATCTTGTGACTGTAGCTGTAATTTACAGTATGTAATTACAACTCTATGAATGACCGCTTCAAGTGTATCCAGGTTCTCAAGTAACTCACGTCTGTACGCACTAGGTTCACAGCGCGTGAAGTATTCGAAGTCTTGTTGCCAACCTTAATTCAGAAGATCCGTTGCATTTACCCCTTTTGATGCAAGAAATTCCTTGAACTGTGTTCTGAGTGCTTGAAGACAAGTCTTTGCATTAACCCCATGAAGATTCTCTCTTTCAAGTTGTAGCCTTAACTGATCCAGATTATGAAACATCTTCAATTTGAAAGTCTGATGCTCTTCACCAAAGAATGAGCGAAATGCTGGTTTAAATGCGTCAACAGCATAAGGCGAATTAAGGAGATAGAGATCATAAAGATGTGTCTCGAGTTGTTCAACCCATGCCATGCAGTTGGAGTGCCTTTGTTTTGCGAGCCGTTGCGTCAGTTGAAGCTCTCTCTCTTTTAATTATGCAAATAGTACTGTTATTATCAATAAAGATTTTGGTATGCAAGAAATTGTACCCATAATAAAGTAATTGATTCTGAATCTAAAGCACTTGTCCATAGTAACTTGAAGCAGCAGCCACATATTTAGCTTCTGTTGTGGAATTTGCAACCACAATTTGTTTCTTGCATTGCCATGATATTAATCTACTTCTAAGGAATTGACACCCTCCTGTTGTAGACCTCTTATCCAAGCTTGCTCCAGCATTGAAGTACTTGGTTGTGGTATGATTTGTTTGAAATTTGGCGCAGTTGGATTATGAAAAAAAAAATTTACCCTATTACCAAAATCTAAATTTGGTGTAAAAATAAGCTAAAAAGGCTAAAGAAAAAATTATATTTTACTTAATTTTTTCACGCCAAAAAGTGTCGCTAAAAAGGTGTCGACCGAAAAAAAAAATTTACTCTATTACCAAAATTTGAATTTGATGTAAAAATAAGTTAAAAAGGCTATAGAAAAAAGATTTCAAAATTTTTTTTTTTAATCAAACCGCCTCCTATCAATTAGCAAACCGCCACCATACTGAGGCAAACCGCCGCCTGTAATTCTTTACTCAAACCGCTGTTTGAATCAAGTAACTCGTCGCCTTGTTTTTGAGCAACTCGCCGCCTATGAGTTCAACTCGCTGCCTAGAGTAACTCGCTGCCTATTGGTAAATCGCCGTATAATTAGCAACTCAGCCCGTGGATTTTGAAATTGGGCAGAGTAACGATTGTATTTGGCCAATATTATATTCAAACCGCCTTGGCAACCTGTCAACCCGCCACACAAACACCAACTCGCTGTCAACCTTTTATAGCAAATCCGCCGTGATAAAATAAAATCTAAATTTTAACATCAACTAGCCTTAGACCTGGTCAAACCGTCAGAGTCTCTTTCCTTAAAATTCAGAACTTGTCCCTTAACCTGTCAACTCGCTCTAGAAAAATCATTTATTAAACGCAAACCTCCACAAGAACACTTGCCAAATCACTCTTAAATCAATCCATATTAGGTTTCTTATTTAACCACAAAAGCAAGCTAAAAAATGTAGATAAAATGATGGATGTAATGAAGATTAACCCTTTTTTCCTATAACATGTGTTTCCCTGATAAAAAAATACGAAACAACTCTCCAACGAAGAACACCTTACTTTGTTCTTGCTTATAATTCGACATAGGAGCTTTGTTTAACACACGAAAATCTTATAGAGCACTCAACCTTTGAATTGTGTAATAACAAGTAGAGAGCAAGATTAACCAACAACCAAGCCCAAATAAAATTTTGAGCCGTGGGTTGTTCTAAGCCAAATTAAGGACGAATTTGAGCTTGTTTTACCACACGAATCAACCATGAATCCACACGTAGCTCTGATGCCAATTGTAGGTTTCCCTAATCCACACAACATGTATAGAATCTAGAGAGAACTAGAGAGCGAAAGTTCTGGAGAGAGTAATGGTTGAGAGAGAAACTAATAAAAAACACACTTACGATCTGTGTGATAAAATGAACTAGATGCTTACCTCATCCAAAGTATGGACAAGATGTTTTTATAGTTCTTACAAAACAACTGGGTAATTAGTAACGCGGTTTTTTTTTTTCAATAACAGAAAGTCGTATGTTTAACTATATAGAAACTACGAGCATAAGAACAGTAAAATACACACGGGGTGACCGAGTCTTTTATCTCATATCAAACCGTGTAAGCAAGTAATTGACAGTAAAGAATGCTGCAATTTAGTTTGGAGGCGTTTCAGTGAATATACATACAGAGAAACTCAAGTTTTATTCGTTAATCTACGCTAATGTTGCTCACTGTGGTGTATCGTGTTAATGCTACTTGCATCAGGTATTGGTATATGTCTATGTTTATAAGCAAAACTACTGATTATGTGTGTATTATAACTGCTAGCATTAAATGAAGTTTTTAGTTGCTAGCTTTTAACGATATCAGATAACACATATAAGATGGATTCTCGGTTTCTAGATTACAGATTCAATAAATTGATAAAAATGATATTCTTTTTGGATTAATTGAAGATATGATATGATAGAACAATTGAATATCGCTTATTTGATGTTATAGTTAAGTATCACAGATGCGTGTTCTTATTATATCTTAAATGGCTTACAACGTTTGAAGATAACTTGTTCATGCTTAATTGATGGTGACGAAGACTTGAAGAATCTAGCAATGTGTGATTCTTCGTTATGATGGCTCAATGCTCACATAGCTATCACTTAAAGGAGTTTACGTTATATTGCTCAATGTCTCATATTAGTTTAGGCGATATCTTTAAGAGTTGCAGTTTCTACTTATACTAATTTTGTCTTAGCGTATGAGTTTCGACGTCACGTGGATAAACAAGACATAAGACACAAGTTTGGGATATTCTATTTTCTTCATCAATTCGATATACTCAGTTATCTTCATCAGAAATCATTACAGAGAGTTACAAAATTGAAGATGTTTCATGCAACGTTTCGGGAAGTGGCATTACTTACTGCTAAGTCATTGTTAATACGCTAGTTTTACACTTTTACTGCTTGAGTCATTATTTGTATTCGAACTTCATGGAGGAGAATTTGATCAGTGGAAAGCTTGGATTAAAAGTCCTTAATGGTGGGTAATTTGAGGAGTTAGAAGGCTTGGATTAGAAGTGTGATATTGGTTTGTAGTGGTCAAGATCAAAGTTGCTTACATTCATAAGTCCCCTATTGGATTATGACAAAAAGGGGAAGAAATATCAACAGGTTGCAACTTGTAGATCCTTGGTGTGGCATGGTACAAAGGAAATATGATTAAGGGGAAGTTTTGTTTCATTCAGGGAGATGATTACATCTCAACTTCAGGGAAAGCTTTGGCTTTATGATGAAGTTCGTACACGACTTTGTTTGTTTTGTCATCATCAAATAAGGGAAGATTGTTGGGATTCTAGATTTGATGAGACAAAATAAATAAAAGAATGAAATATAAGGACTAAATCATCAAGATTGGAATTCTACAAGCTGGTGGAGAATTATGGAAGATTTAGTCAAAGATATCAAAAGATAAAGATTCTGGAAGATCTCCTTAAGAAGATATTTCTTAATGTTTAAAAGGTTTACTTGTTTATATCTTTATGTTAACTTCCTTTGTAAGTCATGATCTCTCTATATAAAGAGTTTCATAGACATAGTTTTAGATATACACAGAAAAACGTGTGTGTGTGTATCACAAGAAAAATGTAGACGTCTAGTTAGTTGGTGTAGCCTCAAGGTAATCAAGGTTTTCCTTCATCCCTGTTACTGTTAGAGATAGGTAACTGTATTATTCTGATCAAATAATATTAAGGCTTGGTGGAAACGTTTAATGATAAAACCTTGTTTGAATAACATTATTGTTCTTTATATTCCGTTGTGCTTATTAATGTTCTTTGTAAGACATATCCTAGATGGCTTAAACGATCTAAAGAGTTCTAACAAACTCCATAATTGGTATCAGAGCTAAGGGGCTATTGATCTAGGATATACAAGGTTGTTATGTGTCGTGTTCTTGAAGAAAAAGAAGAAACAAATTTCTGTTTGATTAACACTACAAGAAAAAAAGGTATTTGGGAGGGGGAAACTATGCCAAATACTCAAAAAGTCATGCCAAAGGCTATTTGGCACGGCTTTAGCAAGCTTTTGGCTTCGTCCTAAATATGAGGGTGCCAAATACATTTGCGTCGGCTTGAAACCGTGCTAAATAGTGTTTGGCATGGTTAAGGGGACGGTTTAACTTTTGGGTGCCATGAGTTAGGTATTTGGCACGGCTGATGATTTTTCGTTCCAAAATGGGCATTCGTCACAATTTCTATATCCGGTGCCAAATGCGTATTTAGTACTAACTTATATCCCGTGCCAAATGGTATTTGGTATAGTTTTTATTTATTGTGCCAAAATTAACTAGGACGGTTTTATCTACCGTGACAAACGTATTTGGCACGGGTTTTTTTTTTGTGCCAAACTTATTTAGAACAATTTTATCCGCCTTGCCAAAAAACATTTGGCACGTTTTTACGTTCGTCATAAAAATCATTTGGTATAGTTTTGAATGCGTCAATTAATTATTTGGAACGGTTCGCGTAATCATTGCTAACGTGTATTAGCACCATTTTTTGTTACAAATACGTTAACATCACTGTATCAACCAAACATCTCAAAATTCGCAACTATAGTTAAATTAAAGCAAAAGATAAATTGAACTCAATTTTATTAATGATCTATAAAATCAAGTCACTTGAATACCATAAAGTAAAATACAATCCGTCCAACATCCTTGTAACCTTGTAACCCGTAATCTTTAAAATGACAAGGTCATAATTAAAACTCAATATAATCACTAAGACAATTTATTATAACATAAGGAGAATAAAGCTCATCGGATCACGTCTTCATCATAACCCTGCAAAAAAACAACTCCAAATAATTTGGACCTGGTGGTAACTTCTAATTAGGAGCACATTTTATACGAATGGACCCAAGTAAACCAAGATAGAAAAAAACTACAAAACCCAGTGGTAACTATCCTACAAATGATTAGGAGCTTTTAACCTTTACCACAATTGACCATTTAGAAAGAAAAATAATAATAACCTGCGTCAACTTATAATACTCGTAAATGAGTCAAACTGTCACATTTCGCACGGTTAATCTTTGTCACTGCTCGTTTTTTACTTGTATATGCACACTCCAAAGAAATTATAAAACCATGAATAGGTCACATACCAGCAACCTTGCTTTTCAAAAAAAAAACCTGCAACCTTGCCCTCTTGTCTTCCTTGCGTTGTGCAAGTGCGCCATAGAGAGGTTTGCTACCAATGATCTTCCCATTCATCTCAAACAACTATAAAAACTTGCGTTGTGCAAGTGCGACATAGAGAGCTTTGCTACCAACGATCTTCCCATTCATCTCAAACAACTCTAAGAACAGAAAAGAAGTTAGTTTTATATACTTCAGATAAAACAAATTAGATAAAAAAAAGAATGATTTAGGAGATGTTTGCTTACAGCTCTAGAAGCTTCCTCGGAGGTCGAAAATGCAACAAAACCAGACCCTTTGCTAGCTCCATTTGGATCTCGCATAACCTATTAAAAAAATTAGAGATATTGGGCAAATTTCAGCGTAGCCAATTCCAAAGCCTAAAGTTTATGTAGAACTATGAGGCTTTACAAGTCCCAAAACCTTTGCATGAAGTTATTAGTACAATAAGAATGGTAAAACAATATAGAGAGACAGCCCCCCCCGCTCACACTCCCCCGCACTCTCACCGCGCTCCCCTCCTCCCACTTCCAAATTTTTTATGTACAGGTTATAAAGCTTGCTAGATATTGTATGTTACCTCCTGTAAACCTCTGCTCAAATCGTTGTTGCGCGCCATTCCTGCTTCCCTCTCATGTTTTTTCTAGGCTTTTCCAACATACCACTCTTTACTATCAATCTTCTAACCATTAAGAGCATCAACGACTTTTGCAGCATCCTCGGCATTCTCAAAGTTAACAAATCCAAAGCCTTTGGAGTTTCCATCAGCATCTTGCATCACAACAACACTTTCTGTTGACGAAGCAGAGAGAGGAGTAAACTGACAAAGTAAGAGAAACGAAGAAAGAGAACTATAGACCAATAGTTCCATCATATCACTAAATTCCTTATTAAACTCCCCTCATTTTTGTAACGAACGAAGAGAAGATAGAAGTATGAGAGGTGAATGACTGAAGAGAAACGAGATCTAGAGTCTATGAAGAGAAAGTTCAAGGAGAGTAAGCAGAGTCGAAGAGCAGTAGATGAACTTGTGAGAGAATCGATGAGAGATGTGAAGAGAAAAAAATATAGAGATCGACTGCAAACCCTCTGTCTCTCTCGACTCTCTTACATCTGATCAGGTTCTTTTTTGACGTTCTAGTAGCTTTCAGACCCACAAACCTTGCATGAAGTTATAGTACCATAAGAAGAAAACAACTCTTTCAAGCCTTCATCGTCAACTGTATCATCCAAATTTTTATGTACAGGTTCAGCCCTTGCGATTTGTCTACTTCCTCCTTCAAACTCAGCTCAAGTCGTTGTTTTAATTCTTGTTCCCTCTCGTTTTTTTTCTGGGCCTTTCCAACATACCACTCTTTATTATCAATCTTCTAACCATTATGAGCATCAACAGCTTTAGCAGCATCCTTGGCATTCTCAAAGTTAACAAATCCAAAGCTTTTGGAGTTTCCATCAGCATCTCGCATCACAAGAGCACTTGTGACAGGTCCATATTCACTAAATACCTTATTAAACTCCTCATCTGTGGTCGACTCTAACAGGTTTTTGACATAGACATTAGTAAACTTTGTCTTGTCCATAACCAAATCTCTTTCTTGTTTGCGCAGGAAGGGTCCCACATACACTTGTTTGTCGTTCAGAAGCATGCCATTAAGTTTCTCAATAGCTTTTTGTGTACCTTCCTCACTGTCGTACTGCAAAAAACCGTACCCCTTTGACTGACCAGTTTGATCTGTGGCTATCTTGTAAGAGAGAATGTTCCCAAATGCAGAAAAGGTGTCATGTAGTGCCTTCTGATCGATCGCCTTATCCAAATTCTGTGTTATTCATATTTGCCAACAAAAGTCAGTCAGTAAAGAAGACCATAAGTAAGTTGAAACTGATCGGTACATGAAGAGTTTTGATACCTTGATAAATATATTCCCAGATCCACTTTTGCGTACACTAGGATCTCGATGAGAATACATTATTCTAATGGCCTTGCCATTCAAAGGAGTGAAGTTCAGAACCTCTATTGCCCTTGCAGCTGTCATAGCGACAATGTCTCTCGTGCAGATATTGTTATTCCTTTTCTTGATAAAAAGAAAATGGTAAAATATTATTAAAAAACATAGAGACAGTGAAGGGATGACGGCATGTCAATTACCCTCGTATTGTAGAAGGCAACCAAAGATAACATGTTTCTACTACTATGAAGGATCCATAACTCCGTCACATATGTTCAGTATTTTATAACTGTACAGCACAATATAGCAAATGTACCGCCTTTATCCATTGACTAATTATTAACCAGATTGTCAGGTTAAGTCATACGTTCTAACAAGGTTAAGCCACGGGTCATGTGGTTTACTAGATTATTTTCAGCATACCCTGCTTCACTTGTGCTTAATCTTAAATTTAGAGACCTAATGTAACCATGCATCCCTAGAAGTGGATGTAAAACCCGTGCCTCATGATGCAATGAGTAAATAATTCCAGCTTGCATGTAAATAAATTCAAGTCACTAAGAATCTCATATGTTTTCACTTTCAGAGAAATTGCATCATAAAGTTTAAGTTCAAGTTCATGTTCTATCCACAAGTAAATTCTAGCCCAATTTAGGTATAGCAAGATCTTAACGTCGGCTACAACTTGCATCAACAACT
>BQNB010210427.1:0-10270 GCA_026074375.1 Tanacetum coccineum
TATATGTGAGAACCCTTCCAAAATTCAATTTTCTATACAACATCAAAACAAATGTGCATATATACGAATTATTGATACATAAATGTTGTTTTTGAGTAAAATTGATGCAAGTGTATAACCAAGGTTGTCATATCAGCTTTTAGTGGTTTATTGAACGTGAGCATATATCATATTCTCATATAAATCAATTATGTGGTCCTCGTCTAATGTCGTTTGTGTAACTGCTACATTTACAACAAAAAGTTGCAAATTGTGAGGAAAAAAAAGAAGAATTTGTTTTCAGATTTTAATTTACTACGATCATCACGAACACGCGTTTACGTGCGTATATCGGTATACCCCATTTCTTAGTAAATCAGCTTTTTTGATTACGAGTCTGAGTAAATTACACGGATATGTTTATGTGGTTAGTGTTGACCAACACGTATAGCGTCTTGATTTCTTTCGACGTGATAGTATCTAATCTCGGAAACCCTTAACACCCACATTCTCTTACTTTTAGTTATTGGGCTTTTCGGTTTATTCGGTTAATTTTTTTTTGGTAAAATCGAAAACTGAATTTGAATTCTGTTGATTTTCAGTTTAACCCGAATTACACAATTTATATTCTTTTCACCCGCAAACAAAAGAGACAAGAAGTGTTTTTGGGCTTTCACTATCTTATGCTGAAAAATCAAACGCACTTCTTTTCTAACTTCTTCTCACCCGCAAACAAAAGAGGCAAGAAGTGTTTTCTTAGGAAAACAAACGAAACCATAAGTCGAGTTCTTTATGTCTTGGACAGTTAAGTGGGCTTGGGCCGAGCTCCAAAACTAAGCCTGATGTTCTCAATTGCATCATCAGCTGATTATATCCATCTAACCATCTAGCGATTAAATAAATTCAAAATCGTAATTTTGCAGATCTGAAATATGAAATGTGGCCCTACCTTAGTACCAGTACCATGTATACCATGTGCGAGTCTCTTGTACTACTCCATCCGTCCTAAAATTATTGTCCTCGACAAATAACACACAGTTTAAGAAAAATGCAATTATTAGTTTACTGCTTTCTCTTTCTTACTTTTTAATAGAATGACAGTTTTACTTTTAGTTAATTAATTAAATTCTTTTTTAAAGTTAGTAATAATAATTTCAAACAAGGGTAAATAGTAAACTTGATCAAACTTCCCTATCTATTTTTAGTAATGAACAATTAAATTGGGACATCATAAAAAATAAACGTAGACAATAAAAATGTAGACATAAACAAGACCTCTATCCTCCGGCAAATGTATATGCGAGGCTCCCACCAAAACTCAATTTTCTATACAACATCAAAACAAATGTGCATACATACGAGTTATTGATACATACATGTTGTTTTTAAGTAAAAATTGATACAAGTGTAGAACCAAGGTTGTCGAATCAGCTTTAGTGGTTCAATGAACGTGAGCGTATGGCGTATGCCATATAAATCAACTATGTGGTCCTCGTCCAATGTACGTTTGTGTAACTGCTACACTTGCATTGAAAATTTGCAAATTGTGAGAAAAAAAACAAGAATTTGCTTTCAGATTTTTATTCACTACGATCATCACGAACACGCGTTTACGTGTGTGTATACGTGTATACTCCATTTCTTAGTAAATCAGCTTTCATAACTACGAGTCTGAGTAAATTACACGGATATGTTTATGTGGTTAGCGCAGACCAACACGTATAGTGTCTTGATTTGTTTCGGCGTAGATAGTTCCTAACTTCAGAAAACCTTAACACCCACATTATCTTACTTAAACTGCAGTTCATTTTTAACAGTAAAACACAGGGTATTCAATGCTATCCGTGTAGTTTTCGAGTTTTGGTATTGTCTAGTAAGTGAATCTGTCTGCCTATTTTTTATGTCACAATTACCAAATGATGTTGTTCTGCAACTTACTGAAAAACTTATGATCTTAAATCTAAAGTCTATTATCATTACAAGTTTTATTGTTTGTAAGAAGTTTGATACATAGTTTTATTAGGTAGAGTTGTTAATGTTTTGGGCAGTCGAGTGGGCTTGGGCCGAGCTCGAAAACTAGGAAAATGTTTTATTAGCTACACACATGATACATTTCACAACACAAACATAACAAAAAGCATTGGAAAATGTTTATTTGTAATCTGCATGAGCTGAGGGCTGGACTTCTCCTCAATACTCAAGTGTGAAAGAGGGTCAAGATCACTGCCCGTTTTTTCGAGCTACTGTTGTCGTGGATGGCTCAAGTTTTCACTCTTTAGCTCCTTTTAAGACATTGCTGCTGATAATGCTAACCAACAGGTTAACGTTTAAGGTTATTTTAATATGTTCTTTTAATTTTCTCATAGGAATAGAGAAGACAACTCCAAGAAAAACAAAGACAAGGAGCAGGTTAGTGGTGGTTTTGCTTATGACATTTTGATTTAAACCAGGTTTGGGTCGTTTTCGGGTTTTTTTGTCAAACAGTTACATTTTTTCAACCAGAATAAATTTATTTGACCCGATTAACCCGGGTATGGGTCGTGTTTAGGTTTTTTACACCACGTCAAACAATTACATTTTCTCACCTGAATAAGTTTCTTTGACCCAAATAACCGCAACCGCGCGGTTTTTGCGGTTTCTTTCTGTTTTTCATAGTTTTTTAGCACATTATCACTTTGAAATGCATATCCAAACACTGCAAATTGTGTTTTTCAGGATTTTTAGCTGTTGTAATAGTAGTAATGAACTAATAATCTCCTTATGTTATGTGTTTGCTGGATAAATGTGGTTTGAAATGAGGGGATATCTAAAAAGTTGTGATTGCGTATGTTATCTTGTTACTATTCAGAAATCAGTTAGGTGCAAGTTGCAACCTGGCTCGATATCAGTTAAAAACTTGAAATGCATACCCAAACACTGCCTAAAACTATGTTACAAGTTAGAATATTTACTTGTGTTTGCATATCTTATCTTAGTACTACTATTTAGGAGTCGACATATAATCCAAGTGATGCTAGCTGCAACTCGGCTTATATCAGTTAGTAGCATAAAGACATAAAGTTATTAATATTCTCTTGATTATTCAGTATCACATTATTACTTTTAAATTTCATATCCAAACGCTGCCTAAAACTGTGTTTTTGAGGTTGGTATTAAGTTTAAAAATGACTTGTTATTTATAAAACTGTAGGTCTTGTGGAGTTGAGATATCAAGATTTACAGTGAGGATTCACCTGATGGGTCGTCGAAGGTGTTTTTGAGTGAAAAAGCGTAGGAAGGATGAGTTATGGATTCGTAAAGGTGAAGTGGAAAACAAGTTCTCGAGTACTATGTATTCACGCTTGAAAGTTTCGCTTTGGGATATTTTTAGTTTAGATGATATGAAGGAGAGAATGGCGACTTACTTGAGTCTTACTACTTGCAAAGAGATCCTTGATGCCATGACTCATGTCACAAAGGTATGTTTGTTTTTTCAATAAGGGCTTATGTTTGTAACTGTTATGATACCAAATGTTTGATGGAATCGCATCACGTGCTTCCTTATATGGGAATATGTTAAACGCCTTGTTTTGTAATTATCAAAACGTACCATACAGCAAACAAAAACTTATATTACCAACTAGCCCATTCTCGTAACTTTAAAAACTATGGTAGGACATAAAAGGTATAATATTTCTAATTATTGAACGTTTATACATTTGGTGTTTATTGATTAATATTTGTTTAAGTTAACTTTGTGTACGAACATTAACTTGCTACCACTCTCAAACACAATTAAATCCTATTTCCTATGCGTCAAGAAAATACTTCGAAATAAACAAGACAAATCAGTGTTGTATATTTACATCCCACATCGATGAGGAAATAAATTGACATAAGATACCAATGTTAAAATAGAAAAGACATGGACAATGGTATCATCCGATATGTTTCACATCTCACTTTATCAAGATAGGGTAATGTAACTGTATCACTTTTTTTATACGATAGCGAAACAAGCATTCGTGTTTTCGGTCTTGCAAAATGACGTCGTTTAGAGGATGGGTTGGACCGTCTAAGACTATAGCTTGACTGAACGACGCCGTTTTAATGTGAAACGCGATTGATGTAGTTTAATATGGTATATAAACTAAAGGGCGTCGTTTTACTATTGTGTTATATTGTGTGTGAAAGAGGAAATAAACATACACAAATAAGTAGGGCTGAGCAAAATCAACCAAGAACCGAACCAAATCGAACCGACCTTAATTCGGTTTTATATAATTACGGTATTAGATTTTGCTCGATGTGGATAAAAACCGAGAAAAATGCACTAAAATATCTAAGTCGGTTTCTTTAGGTTAACTTCGATTCGGTTTCAGTTTTGCTAGGTTAACTTATGTTCGTTCCTCATTTTTCTCAAAATCGGTTGTCGGTTCGGGTAGGTTTTGACATGTTGCTCACCTTACAAAAAAGTGTTGTATATTTCATCTAGGGGTGAGCATGGTGCGGGTATTGGCAAAAACCAAACCGCATCCGTGATTGCGGATTTGGTTATTTTAGCCGCACGTGCTCGGGGGACATGGTTTTAGATCATAGCCGAATAGCTTGGCGTGAAATTATTCGAGCTCGACTTAAGCTCGATAGTTATCAAGCTCGACTGGACGAGCTCGAACACAAATAGCTCATTAAAAGCTCGACTTGTTAACAACTCTAACTTCAACTATTATAAATAGGTCAATAAAAGACTATTCATTTGTGTTGATTAAGATTAAAGTTAACTTAAACGATGCTATATTATACAACATTTAATACTTCTAGGCAACATTAATTATTGTTGGGATTTGCATCGATAAGAGGAAATGAATACTGTTATATAAAGCAATATGTTACATTCATGTCTCATATTTGTGTCACCTATCCCACATAGTGAGAATATAGAAACTAAAACTTAACGAGCAACCTATAAAGAGATGAGACCTGAACATCATTGTTACCCACAAACACCCATTCAAAACCCTAAATCTGAAATAAAATGGAACCAACTCAAAACCCCTAACCACCCTCAACACCAACCAACCATCCGTTACACGCGCCGCCGTTAAACCCTAACCCAACACCCAACAACCAAGCACTACCTCTTCCAACCACCCCGCAGCCCGAAGAAACTTTAGCCTGGAACTCTTTCCACTACAAACACTCAGAAATGAACATCAACACGCGCCGTCGCCGCCGCCAACAACAACTCCTCCTAACCTCTCTGTTTCTCCGCCTGTATCTTCCTTTGATCCTAAACCTAAGACCAGAGAGTTCAAATCTCAAACCCCCAAACCAAACCCTAACCCTAACCCGATCATTATGGCTGCAAAGACTGTAAGTTTCATATAGACTAGGTCTTCAATCCCAACCTTCCCACCCCAAACCCTCCTTTCATCCTTGCCGGATCAAATCTGTCTTATGCACGAGTCATTGATTAATGCTAAAGTCATGCCCTCAAATGATGTATACAACCACCTCTCGTCCACCAATCTTCAAAAAAGTAGGTTTAACCTACGAACCAAAAAAGATAAAGATAAAGGAGGATATGTGGCTTATACAAAAAGGGACCTGGCTGGTAGAAAAACATTTGAGTATCTAAAGATCGGAAATTCCAGTGCTAAATGGGTTGAGAAAACAACTAGTGTAAAGATTTGTGGGAATGATGAAACAGGTGTGGGGACTCATCAAAAGTTGTTGTTGGTTTTTAGTCTTGGTAAAGGGGAAGAAGTGATAGTCTCAGGCCATTAGACCATCGATGTGTATATCGCCGACAATTGTAAGGTAAATTCGTCTCTCTTATTTTTATATGTTTTTTTAATTAATAAAAATTTACAATATTTTTTATATGTTTTTGGTAAACTTCGTAGTTTTTATTTTTATTATTTAATATTTTTTAATATTTGGGTTTTTGTTTTGTTAATAAAAATATTACATTTTAAAAATAAATATCTTTTATTAAAAATAAATATTTTACTTATATATTTATGCTACCTGTTTGAGAATCAAGACACGTAGGTGGTTGTATTAAAAAGGTGGAATGACTCCAAGTGGGATTCCGCTGAGCTTAAAGTTGAAAGGGCTGCGACCGATCTTTTTGAAGCTCACAAGAAGAAGCTTGAATCCGAAACACCTTCTCAGGCTCGCCAACACCATTTTTAAATGTCAAGTCGCATTAAGTCTCTCAATAACCGAGCTCCAACAATTGCGAAAAGATATGATGTAGTTTGATGACCGCCAAACGGGTGGGGAGAGTCTTGGTCTAGAGAGTGGTGTGGAGACTTCTCGTCAGTTGGGTTTGGGGTTTAATGGAGCTACTTCTTCTTGTGTTGGTCTTAGTGTTGTGGAGACTTCTTCTCAGATGGGTTTAGGTGCAGAGTTTCATGAGCTGGTTCTTCTCGTGTTGGTCAAGAGAGTGGTCAGTTGGGAACACCTGCTCCATGAAAACCACCCACTAACTCTGCACCGAAACCCAACTAACCACTCTCACTCTCAAGACCAACACCATCAGAAGAACCAAATCTATGAAAACCACCCACCAACTCTACACCGAAGCCCAACTGACCACTCTCACTCTCCATACCAACACCACAAGAAGAACCAACTCCATGAAAACCACCCACCAACTCTGCACCAAAACCCAACTGACCACTCTCCAAACCAACACGAGAAGAACCAGCTGCATGAAACTCTGCACCCAAACCTATCTAAGAAGAAGTCTCCACAACACTAAGACCAACACAAGAAGAAATAGCTCTATGAAACCCCAAACCCAACTGACCATAAGTCTCTACACCACTCTCTAGACCAAGACTCTCCACACCCGCTTGGCGGTCATCTGCATCATATCTTTTCGCAATTGTTGGAGCTCAGTTAGTGAGAGACCTAATGCGACTTGACAGTTAAAAATGGTGTTGTCGAACTCCTGAGAAGGTTTTTCGGATTCAAGCTTCTTCTTGTGAGCTTCAAAAAGATCGGTCTCGGCCCTTTCAACTTTAAGCTCGGCGAAATCCAACTTGGAGTCATTCCACCTTTTTAATACAACCACCGACGTGTCTCGATTCTGAAACAGGTAGCATAAATATATAAGTAAAATATTTATTTTTTATTAAAGATATTAATTTTTTAATGTAATTTTTTTATTACCATAACAAATACCGAAATATTAAATAATAAAAATAAAAACTACATAGTTTAACAAAAAGATATAAAAAAATACTGTAAATTTTTATTAGTTAAAAAAACATATAAAAATAAGATAGACGAATTTACCTTACAACTATCGGCGATATACTCATCGATGGTCCAATGGCCTGAGACTGTCACTTCTCCCCTTTCACCATGACTAAAAACTAACAACAACTTTTGATGAGTCCCTACAGCTTTTCCATCCTTCCTACAAATCTTCAAACTAGCTGTTTTCTCAACCCATTTAGCAATGGAATTTCTGATCTTTAGATACTCAAATGCTTTTATACCAGTCAGATCCTTTTTTGTATAAGCCACATATCCTCCTTTATCTTTATCCTTTTTGGTTCATAGGTTAAACCTACTTTTTTGAAGAATGGTGGACGAAAGGTGGTTGTATACATCATCTGAGGGCACAACTTTAGCATTAATCAATGACTCATGCATAAGACAGATTTGATCCGGCAAGGATGAAAGGAGGGTTTGGGGTGGGAAGGTTGGGATTGAAGACCTACCCTATATGAAACTTACAGCCTTTACATCCATAATGATCGGGTTAGGGTTAGGGTTAGGGTTAGGGTTTGGTTTGAGGGTTTGAGATTTCAACTTTTTGGCCTTAGGTTTATGATTAGAGGAAGATACAGGCGGAGCAACACAGAGGTTAGGAGGAGCTGTTGTTGGAGGCGGCGCGTGTAGATGTTCATTTTTGAGTGGTTGTAGTGGAATGAGTTCCAGAGTGGCTAAAGTTTCTTCATGCTGCGGGGTGGTTGGAGGAGGTAATGCTTGGTTGTTGGGTGTTAGGTTAGGGTTTGACGGCGGCACGTGTGACGGATGGTTAGTTGGTGTTGAGGGTGGTTGGGAGTTTTGAGTTGGTTCCATTTTGTTTCATATTTAGGGTTTTGAATGGGTGTTTGTGGGTAACAATGATGGTTAGGTCTCATCTCTTAATAGGTTGCTCGTTAAGTTTTAGTTTCTATATTTTTACTATGTGGGATAGGTGACACAAATATGAGACATGAATGTAAAATATTGCTTTATATATCCCTGTTCATTTCCTCTTATCGATGCAAATCCTAACAATAATTAATGTTGCCTAGAAGTACTAGATTTTGTATAATATATCATCATTTAAGTTAACTTTGATCTTAATCAATACAATTGAATAGTCTTTTATTGACCTCTTTATAATAGTTGACGTTAGAGTTGTTAACAAGTCGTGCTTTTAATGAGCTATTTGTGTTCGAGTTATTCCAGTCGAGCTTGATAACTATCGAGCTTAAGTCGAGCTCGAATAATTTCACGCCAAGCTATTCGGCTATGATCTAAGACCCGCACCATGCTCACCCCTAGATGAAATATACAACACTTTTTTGTATGGCTGAGGAACATGTCAAAACCTACCCGAACCGACAACCGATTTTGAGAAAAACAAGGATCAAACATAAGTTAACCTAGCAAAACCAAAACCGAACCGAAGTTAACCTAGAGAAACCGACTTAGATATTTTAGTGCATTTTCTCAGTTTTTATCCACATCTAGCAAAACCTAATACCGTAATTATATAAAACTAAATTAAGGTCGGTTCGATTTGGTTCAGTTGTCGGTTGATTTTGCTCAGCCCTACTTATTTGTCATTGTTTATTTCCTCTTTCACACACAATATAACACAATAGTAAAACAATGCCCTTTAGTTTATATACCATATTAAACTACATCAATCGCATTTCACATTAAAACGGCGTCGTCCGGTCAAGCTATAGTCTTAGACGGTCCAACCCATCCTCTAAACGACGTCATTTTGCAAGACCAAAAACACGAACGCGTGTTTTGCTATCATATAAAAAAGGTGATATAGTTACATTAGTCGATTGTGATAAAGTAAGATGTGAAACATATCGGATGATACCATTGTCCATGTCTTTTCTATTTTTACATTGGTATCTTATGTCAATTCATTTCCTCATCGATGTGGGATGTAAATATACAACACTGATTTGTCTTGTTTATTTCAAAGTATTTTCTTGATGCATAGGAATCATGATTTAATTCTGTTTGAGAGTGGTAGCAAGTTAATGTTCATACATAAATCCAGAACCCTGTGATGAAGTGGCGGGTGATGCCACGGTTGTAGGGACTGCTGGGGATGATGGTGAAACTAGCATGGAACCAGACGACCACTCAGGAGATGGCGGGGTTTGAACAGGTGCAACTCGTGGTACATAAGCAGGAATATCAATATAAACTCTACCATCCTCGGGATCCATCCATGTGACAAGTGTGGGCTGTCTAAATGCAGATACCCTCTCTACTCCCTTAGGCTCTAGCACAGATCTAGAACCCTATCCTACCTCAAACGTACTGGGCACCTCACCCTCTCCTACAGCTAACTCGTGGCGTCTCATCGCCCTATAACCAAGCCTTAAAGGATCACCCGCGGCTGTATTAATAACCGGGGTTGCTTGTTGCTGACCCTCAAGTATAGCATCATCCTCCTTCTCTGAACCATGACCCTCGTCCTCTGCACCAGGCAGGTGGTGATGACGATGGTGATGTCTTGTAAGAAGGTCTATACCTCTTACGGAGTAAAGAAGGTGTTATAGCTATCACCTTCGTCAATCTGTTTGAGTAACCAGGTAACATAGCGGCCTGAACACGCACGGCCATACGTGCGGTCCTACGGTGAAATGGAGCTCGGTTGGGTGAAGTCTGGGTAAGTGGGTGGTCTGGTGACAATGGTGTGGTGGAATCCGATGAAGCTGAAGAATAAGGTAGAATAGTCCTAGTACCTGACGGCTCAGAAGCCTCAAACTCCTCACTCATAAGGGGTACTCTAGAACCTAACGACTGAAACTCCTCTGCCTCTGAGGGAGCCTCCTCTGGCTCAGACTCAGTGTCTGCATCAACTAAGTGTGCCTGTCTAATGGCTACATAAGGGTCACCAGGTAGTGGAATGGGCACTCGGGAGCTCTGGGCTCCGTCAGCCTAGGTGATGGTCTCCGAATCTACAATAGCTGGGGTAGACATGACATGTGATAACACGGTAAGGGTATAAGTATCTTTACAAAATATCATAGGTCAAATTAACAAC
>BQNB010210432.1:0-10270 GCA_026074375.1 Tanacetum coccineum
CGGTGTACTAAAGATGTTGATAAATTCGTCTTCTTCAACATGTGCATTTTCTTTATTGGTTTCTGCTTGATTAATGTTCTCAGTAGTAGTGACAGTTGGTACTTGAGTTGGTGCTTGACTTGTAGTATCAGGTGTTGTTTGAATGTTTAATGGAGGTGTATCTGCAGCAACGGTTGTTGAAGTAGATGGAGTTGTGTGTTGTTGTTGACTTTGATTAGGTGCATCAGCAGTAGTTACAACGAAAGACTTTGACACAACTTGAGTAGTTTCATTGAGTAATTCATCGATATCAGGCTAAATAGCAAATCCAACTCATTTGACGTTGTTACTGTCTCAGCTGCCTGAGGAACATTTTCTTGACTTTGAGGACCGGGACTTAAACTGTCATGTTCAAGTGTCGTGGTTAGACATTGTGGAATAGGGTCAGAACTGCGTGATCTGACGCCATTAGAGGAAATTCGTCAAAGTTAACATGAATTATTTCAACTATCACTCTTGTTCTCTTGTTAAATACCCTGTAAGCTCGTGACTGATTAGAATACCCTACAAAAATACATACATCACCTTTTTCCTTCATTTTGTTAAGATTTTCACCATCTCTGACGATGTAGCAAAGAGAGCCAAAAATGTGAAAGAACTTAACAGACGGTTTTCGACCATTGATGATGTGGTAAGGTGTTTTCTCATGTCGAGGTATTATGAGTAGACGGTTCTGTGTAAAACATGCTGTTGCAATTGCTTCAGCCCAGAAGAACAAGGGAACTTTAGCGACGCTTAGCATTGTTCGAGCTGCCTCAACAAGAGTACGGTTCCGTCTTTCGATAACGCTATTTTATTAAGGTGTTCTAGCAGTTGATGTTTCGTGTCTTATACCCTCTTTTGCAAAGTATGCATGAAGAGTTTTGTTCAAAAATTATGTGCCTTTATCAGTTAGAACTGTTCTAATTTGAGCATGAAGTCCTCTTTGGACAAGTGTGAGGAAATCAATGAGAACTTCAGGTGTTTCGTCTTTTGATCTCAAGAAGTGAGTCCAAGTGTATCTGGAGTAGTCATCAACAATTACAAGAACATATTTCTTTCCATTAATGCTTTCTACCCGCATGGGACCACATAAGTCCATGTGTAGAAGTTGTAACCGTCTTTTGGAACTCGGGGTAGTCTTAGTGTGAAAATACTTTCTTTTTGCTTTCCCCAACTCACAAGAAGAACAAAGATGATCTTTGACGAATTTTAATTTTGGAAGGCCATTCACAATATTATTCTTGGAAAGCAAGTTGATGGTGTCAAAGTTTAGATGTGAGAGACGACGATGCCATAACCATGCTTGAGACGATGTGGCTTTAGCCATTAAGCAAATTGGATTGGGAGTGGGTGAGTCTTGAAGAGTGATGGAGTACAAATCTGTGCCACGAGATCCTGTGAGAAGATCTTTTCCCTTCAAATCACGGATGTAACATGTAGACTTCCGAAAAGCAACTTCTAAATCCGCATCACAAAATTGACCAACGGAGAATAAATTGTGATTTAGCCCTTCGACGTAATAAACCCTTTTGATAGTTATTGTTCCTTGAACCAAATCTCCATAACCAAGAATCGGTGCAATTTGATCATTTCCAAATTTCACCGTGCCCAAAAATTTCTCCACAAAATTAGTTAGAAGTTTGAGATTTCCGGTCATGTGCTTTGAGCACCCAGAGTCGACGATGAATAGAATTATCTCTACGAGCTGCAAAAGAATTAGAAGACAATGGAGTATTGGATATAGTGGAACACCTAGGAGTCATGTGTTCCGAAATATTAGCATTTCTAGATGCATTTCCTAGAGGCATACTAACGTTTGGGTTAACATTTCCTTTTTGAGACTTAGGTTTCCAATTATATCCGGGTGGAGTATACTTAGGATACCACCAACTGCATGTCTTACTAACTTGCTCATATAACTTCCTAGTTATGTTTCTAGATTTCTTGACAGTGGAGTCTGTTGCAACGGTTTTCTTACTGGATGTTGCAACAGATTGGTTCACATTATGCTTGGGTTCTCTAGTACTAATAGGCACAACCATTGGTTGTCTAGTCCTAGAATTCACGCCATTGATATAATGTAGAACACACAAATCATGATTGTCATTCAGCACACATTTTCCACAAGTAACACAGACAAAGTTAACATTCGAGGTCTTAGCATTCAAACTGTCATTACACGCAGTTACAGACGTTTTATTATTAGAAAACTTAAAATGCCTACGGTGGTCTTCTACATTTTGCTTCTTCCCTTGACTATTGTTAGGCATGACTCTATCTTCCAGTTGATTGCTCTTAAGCTGTGGTCTGCTAACACTAGTAGTGGGAATTACTCCTGTAGAGAAAGACACGCGTTTGTTAGTTTTCCTAATGTCTTGAGGCAACCGTGGTGTTCTAGTTTGATTAGGCTTTGTGTGTACTTTATACATTCTTGGTGCAATCACATTTGTGTTCTTGAAAATTGGCAACACATTCTGAGGCAAAATATGTGCAGTGACTGGTTTTGAAAAATCATGGGACACATTTTGTGTGGTAACTGACTTTGACTTTGAGAAATCTTTCTTTGCAAGAGAATCTGAAAAAATAGCTGGTTTACCTAAAATGGATTGTCTTTGACTTTTAAAAGCATTCGGTTGTCGAATAACCGATGATTTTTCAAACTTAGTTTCCACAGATTTTCCTTTCATCTTTTCTATGAGTTTCTTCAACTCACTTATTGCAATTCCTTTGTCTTGTAATTGAGCTTTCAAGTCTTGAATTTCAAAATATTGTTCACGTTCTTTCATAAATACGTTTGACTGATTTTCTTTGAAAGATTTGTCATGTTTTATCTTCTCATTGCACTGTTGTAAATCAAGTTCAAGGTTAATTGCATGTTTCTGAAGTGCTTCAAAACTCTTTAACATTGTTCTACTTTTTGAAAGTTCTTTTTCAAGATGTTTACATTTTTCAAAGTTTCCAAGTAATCAAATTACAAATTAGTAACTTCATCCAGATCAGTGTACACACCAAGTATTGCATTCATGTGATCAGCATAGTAATATTCCCTTGAAAGTCGGTCGATTTCATTCAAAAACTGTGTTTTTTGAGTTTCCAGTTGAGATTTGAGAGTGTCTACTTCATGTTTAAGAGAATTAAAGTATCTCAAATCAGCAACCATTTCCTCGTTCAAACACATGTGAAATTTTTCTAAGTCCGCATTGATTCTCCTAATTTGTGGGCAAAAATTTCCTTCGATTGTGTTTTGAATGAAAAGATCTATGTTACCAAAATATGTTCTTTTAGCGATTGTTTGTTTGCAACGTTCCACTCCATCAAAAATCGTGTCAACACTCTTTTTAATCTTGAAAAGTTCTTTAGAGCTTTTACACTTTTGATTCCAAGGAATGGATTAATCCATTTGTTTTTCTAACAAAGTTGTTTGTTTACGAAAAGACTATTTGGAAAATTCCATACTAGAAGATGTATGACTCATCTTTGATGTTTTTGGAAAATAGTGTTGTTCAGGCGACTTTTCCTGTTGTAGAACGAACAAATCATAAAGATTATTTAGCTGGTCATAATCAAAAGGTCTGATTAAATCGCTTAATTTTGATCGACTTTCTTTGTCAAGACGAATCGTTTTGTCAGATTCAGGGGCTAACACTAAAGCAAGATTATCATTATAGCAACCTATATCATACAAACGAGGATTCGCACTTTGAGATTTCTTGAGGAACTCAGGTTTTGCAAAACTCGTTTTACAATTACGATTAAGCATATTCATTGTTTGAACAGATCTTTGTTTGAACAGATTGGAGGTTTATATTCATATCATTCAAACCTTGACTTTGTTTTCTAAAGCAATGACTTTATCAAGGTTCCTTGTCTTCTGAGTTTGTTAAAGCTAATCTGAGCTCTTTTGCTTGTGACATGCTATGGAGATGGTTCTTGATGTGACAAAGATCCTTTTTCATAACCGAGAATCGTTTAGTTTTAATCCATTTATTTGTTGGAGTATATGCATTAGATGATTTGCAAAATCGATTTTGGTATGACATTTAAATCCCCTTTGCTTTGCCAATCAATTTCCACCTTTGACGGGCATAAGTTCACATCCTTATACTTTATCAGAAGTTGTGCTTGGAAACTTGTCTTAAGGTCTTTAAATCATTCAACTGAGTTTGAGTCTTGGACAGTTCATTGTGTTTGCTTCTTTGAAATGGTTATTTGATGATTTTAAAAACTTTTTTTGTTCAGTTTTGAAATTCCTCAATTTCACCTTTCAAATTTATCAAAACCTAACTCCTTGTTTGATTGATTCCAAAAATTTATTTCGGTTGTTTGCTGTATAATTTTCTTATTTTAGTTTTATGAATTAAAGAAGCAAGCAAATCACGTTTTTGATCAAAAGATCATCAGTTTCATCCTGGTCATGACTGAGCTCTATCATAACATATATTCGATGAATATAATAGTGTATGGAGTCACCGTGTTCCGTCAGATATATGATCATTAATTAGGTTCAAGTTGCTTAAGATGTTCATTTTCCATGGCAAACACACATTATAGTTGTCTTGTTTGTTTTGTACTTATGCATTGCGCTCATCATCAAAGATTGGTCCCAGAATTGTTGTCAAACTGGATCTGGGCATCGTAATCCTCTTAATGTTGTGCATGTACATATAAGGTGCTTACAATTCTGTGTGTGTGTGAGACTCATCCATCAGTATCATCCTTCCACAATCAGCTTGTTCTGCATTCACTGGAACCCTAGTTCCTCTAGTTTACACAATAACATTTTTTCCTTATGTTAAGCGGGATCCTGCTTACTCGTTTCACGGTTATGACATTCTCCTTGATACATGACCATTTTCCTTTGAAGTTGTAACCAATGAATCCCAGATTTTGAACGACCGGAGTTACCTACATTTTTTCCCTAGCCCAGCAACCATTAATTGCCCTCTGATTATCATACCCAAGTTCCTCTGTTAGTTCTAGGAGATTATCTATGATTAGCTATGAATAGGTGTTTTGATGAGTTCTCCGAAGGTTGTTGTGTAGTTTGTAGATTTTCTTAACGAGAGAGAAAAATTAAAAGCCATGAGTTTGATCAATCTCCTTTTCTTTGACATTTCCTCATCTTCTAGTATACCGTAGCAGTTATGGATCATAAGTAGGAGCCAGAAGTGTAACAATTGCGTTTCCTCTATTTCTTGTGGACTGTTTGGGGGTGATCTGGTGGACGGAATATTGAGTGTTTTGGTAGGATGTTTGATGATGGTAAACTCGGTGTTGTTGAGCTACAAGTGCAAGTGGATTCGTAAGAAGTGCTAGTCTTTCAGTTGTATTCTCATTGACTTCATTGCAGAGTTGCTTGCTCAGAGTGTCATAAAGGCTTGTGATAGGAGACAGTCTTCAGCTCTCCCCCTGACTCTGCTTAATGCTAGTGTCGCGCAAACTCTTGTGCCATTCTGGTTGTAGTATGAAAGCTAGAACTGGATCATCTGAGACCTGATGATTAAGTAACATTATCTAGATGGATTCGGACATAGCTCATTCAATCCTCTTATAAATCCGTGAGTAATACGATTCAAGTGATTCAACCATTCTCGTGATAGTGAATTTTCAATGACTCCGCCATATACAGAATTTGATTGTCAAGATCTTGAAACGAGTGTTAATTGATTTAGCAATCTGTTGTGTCAACATTTTCAATGGACTGTTCCACCATCTTCACATGCATTTGACAGCATCGCAACTCGTGGAATAGATATAGTTTAAATTCCATAGCTCGAATGATCCTGAACGGATTCGCTTCAGCATTCATTTGATTCTCGTATGTCTTGTGATTCATTCTTATAGTTCTCCATATACCTCTCTGTGGTTGTTTCAGAACTACCTTCAGCAACTGGAACTGTTTTCTCAGCCCATTGATATATGTATGGTGGATTTTGGAGACTATAGTGGATGAGTTCACTGTTAGGTTTGGTGTCAATGTATCTCTTGATTCTGGATTTCCACTGAACGTAATTACCCGGTGCTAACATTGGTGGACGATCTTTGCTACCAGCTTCCATGATAGCATTATGAAGAGCATTCGAGGATTGAGTTTGCAGATTGGTATTTGAATTTGACATTTTGATGTTGTTAATGGATATCGGATCTTAAGTAGGTAAAGTGATTGTTGTTGTGGATTGAAATTGATTAACGTTTACGGGATTTTACAAATCTTTGATTTAAACCGAGAAAAGAATTGTATCTTTCGCGGGATTTTACAAAATCAAGAAGAAACCGTAAAAAATAAAATTTGCTTGTTCGGTCCTCTGCTAGTTCGGTTCACTGGTTCGGTTCTCAATGAAGTTACTAGTTCGGTCCTATCTAGTTCGGTTCACTGGTTCGGTTCTCAAAGAAGTTACTAGTTCGGTCCTTAGCTAGATCGGTTCACTGGTTCGGTTCTCAATGAAGTTACTAGTTCGGGTCCTGCTCCTTAGATAGTTCTGTCTAGTGATCGTCTGTCTAGTTCGGTCCTAAGAAACAGAATTAAAATCGTATCAGGTTGTCATCGTTCGACTCGCCAAAAGAAAAACCACTCGTTCGGCTCACTCTAGTTCGATCTTCACTAGTTCGATCCTTACTAGTCTCGTTCTCTCTCACTTAATTCGTTCTCACTATTCGATCCTCACTAGTTCGATCCTCACTAGTTCGATCCTCACTAATTCGATCCTCACTAGTTCGATC
Source organism: Tanacetum coccineum (assembly GCA_026074375.1). Classification (NCBI taxonomy): domain Eukaryota; kingdom Viridiplantae; phylum Streptophyta; class Magnoliopsida; order Asterales; family Asteraceae; genus Tanacetum; species Tanacetum coccineum. The sequence goes on from BQNB010210432.1 coordinate 6,742, forward strand.
CTTGAAGGAGTAAGCTCGTTCGGTCCTTGAAGGAGTAAACTCGTTCGGTCTCAAAAGAGAATTTTGCTCGTTCGGTTGAGACACCAAGAACTCTGTTCGGTACGCAACTCAAGTACGTTGCTCGATTTCTTTGCTTCTTTCCGACCTTGCATTTTTCACAGAACCATAAAGAACCACTATAAGACCGACTTTTGAAGCCCATATGAACTACAAGCACTAAACCACGACGAAACCACACCGAAATACCCACCACGAAATCAAAAGAAAAACTAAACCCACCCGTGGCGAATGATACCAAATGTTATCCCAAAAGCTTAATCCATTTCACAACATAGCATATACAATAAGCAAAGAAGTAGACAAAGGAGATAAGAGAAAGTTGAAGATTTATTAGAGAGAAAATAGAGATGAAGATGTACACAACAAACAAACTATGCAAATGGTAACCACACACCCTCTCCATGTGTGGAGAGGGTTGGTTTCTATATACCTCTTGAGCCCATACAGTGGATGTGCGCTTTTCTATTGGGCGGGCTTGGCTAAACTTGGGCTTTGAGCCCGTAACACGGACAATATTAGATTACAATCCAAGCCCATTGAACCCAACTAGCCTATTACTTAACAAGACTAATTACGACTAATAAGACCGATAACATTCTTGTTCGACTTATATAAAATTAAGGCTAACAAATAGCTAAGGTTCTTCTCAACATGAGTCAAGCCAAAGCAGTTTCTAGAGAGAAGGAGAAAGGTGTAGAGTTGAAGGATATTGAAGAAACTGACAGACCTAGGCCTACTTCTACAAGATCACTTCTGACATTAAAGCCTCTTCCCAAAATTGATCCTAAAGACAAAGGAAAGAAGAAAATAGAAGAGGAGGATGAATCTGAAAGTGAATCTGATGGCATTCCTGAAGCTGAGAAGAAGTTTAAACAACTTGAAAGTGATGAAGAGATGGCTAGGAAAAATACAAGAGAGGGAAGGTGAGAGAAAGAAAAAGATTAGTTGAGAAAAAAGCTAGCAATGAAGTTCTAATAAGAAATTTTGATGACGTAAAAGCAAGAATTGAGGCTGACAGGACTCTTGCTGAGAAGCTTCAAGAACAAGAAAGAGAGCAATTTACAATAGAAAAAGAGCAAAATTCCTTCATGACACAATTGCTGCTCAAAGAAAATTCCTTGCTCAACAAAGATCAGAGGCCATCAGGAACAGACCACCTACAAAGAAATCAAATGAGAAATCAAATGAAATGACCGTACTGAAGCATGTAGGAAACTTCAAGCTTCTCTGATGAAAATCAAGAAGTCTTTGGAGAAAATATCAAGCCCTTTGTATGAGAAGATTAAGAGGTCAGATGAAGATTTTATTTCTATTGGGTCTGCTGAAGATGAAAGACTGATCAAAAGGATGAATGAAAAAGGAATTGATTCCTCTAAAAGTGCAGTGATCAAGGAGGAGAGTAAAGAAGAAGTTTAGGAGGAGAGTAAAGAAGAAGAAAGTAAAAGAAAGAGAAAACTTGGTACTAGGAAAAAGATGAAGTCAAGGAAAAAGAAGTAATACAAAACATTCTAAAGATGATAGTGAGAAGAGAAGATGAGCTGATATTCACTTAACTATAGCTCCAAGATAAGGAAAAGGTATGATTATGAAATACTTGACAGGAAATATCCTATCAAAGAATGGAAAAACCACAGGCTGATAAAGCTGAACACTTAGAAGAAATTAATCAAAATGTGGTGATTAGAAGCAATGGACAAAAGAGATACTTTAGTACTTTGATGAGGGTGTTGTCCATATTTGATAAAGAAGATTTGAATGCTGTGTATCAACTGGTAATGGACAGATATCAAGATGATATGCCTGAAGGATTTGATAGAGTACTTTGGGGGAGATTTGATGGTTATGTTCAACCCAGATGATGAAAATAAGTTTTGGAATTCACAGCAGGATTGGAATATAGTGAGTTGGAAGCTACATAGTTCTTCAGGAGTACATACTTTAGTGACTGAGGCAGGATTAGTCATTCATATGCTTGTAGAGAAGAAGTATCCTTTGAGAAAGAAAGTATTGGTGCAAATGCTGGAATTAAAGTTGGAGTCTGAAGAAGACAGTACTATGGCATTAGAGTTGATTAAGTTTATCAAGAAGTTGCTTGCAGAGTTAGAACCTAAAGACTTTGATGGAAATGAGGAGGATCTTTAAGTGTTGGTGTCAAAACCACACAACAAATGGTCATCAGTTCACCATGCTTTACAGGACATAAAATGGGCTAGTCCTTAGCAAACGGCTTGTGGTAAAGACCTTCTCTAACGTTTATGGGAGAGATGGTTGACAATTTACCAAAAATTGTAGTTCTTAACTCTCACTTGCTTCATGGTTAAGAGTGGCTTGTTCCTGATTAAAACAGTTCATGGTTAAGACTATAATCTGTTGGATAATGTTAGTTTTGACTAAAAAAACTATATGGTTTATCAATGCACCATGTTATGGCAATGAAGCATTGGCTAGTCCAAAAGAAAACGGTATTTGGTAAAGACAAATCAATTCCGTTGATGGTTGACAGTTTACCAAAAACTGTATGGTAATTAACTCACCATATTTTTAAAATAAAGAGTTAACTATCCCAGAGCAAACGGCTACTGGTAAAGGAACATCAAATCCGTTTATGGCTGGTAGTTTGCCAAAAACTACAAAGCCAACTTAGTTGGATTGTTGCTGAAAAGATGTTGCTGTGTTGCTGAGAAGACAAAGTTGCTGCTGAAGATGGATAGTGTTTAAAAGATCAAGAAATGTTAAAGTGTTTGGATACATCCTCTATGAGCTAAAGAAGATAAATCTGAAGAAACATGAAGTTAAAAGAGTTCAACATTCATGTTTAAGGGAGGATTGTTGGGAATTACGTTTTCCTAACTTAGTACCGACAGTATTAATAGTTAGTACTGATAGTTATAGTTAGTACTGACAGTACAAAATGTTAAGTACTGATCAGTTAGTTAGTACCGATAGTAGAAATTAGTTAGTACCGTTTAAGAGATATGTATGAGATATTTTAGGAAAAGATATGTATTATCTTTTACGCGTTTTGTAAGCCTGTTAGGGTTTATCCTTGGTCTATAAAAGGATCCATCTTGGCATAATTAGAGACGAGCTCAATACATCTCATACAAATCATATCTCATAGTTAGTAATCTATAATCACTCAAAGCAGATTAATAGAAATTATTATTTAGTTTTTCATTGTTCTTCTTAGTACTTGTGTTAAGATTCCGCATTAACACATAGTATTCATAGTCAGTGTTTCTACATAGTCAACTATATTTATACATCTTGGCTATCATCCTTAATAGGCTGCAGAGATCTATTTAGTTTGAGACTCACAAGAATGTCCCGATTATGTGGATTAATTGGATTTGTAACCCTTGTAATGCTATTACATCTTGTGTATAACTTTGCTAGCTTCTTGCATAGCTTCGTGTCATGCCTTTTTGTGCCACTGCTTCTTCAAATGTTGAGGGCTGATCCGTTTTAC
>BQNB010210439.1:0-10269 GCA_026074375.1 Tanacetum coccineum
CATGACAATACCGAAAACAAAAGAATGGCATCTTGTATTAATGAAAAAGGGGTCTCATCAATACAAAGACAATGTATCATAACTCTATAAGATCTAATAACATTAAAGAATTCATGCAACTAAGAATCTCAATTGGGACGGAACGTGTCCCCCGATCCAATGCGACAAAAATAGTCATGGAGAGGAATGATATCCCTAAACCCAAACTCTTGGTACCGTATCCACACACAAACAGGTTCATACCCACACCAAATCAGGGAAACCTCTTACCTACAAAGTAGGCGAAGACCAATGCAACATCATACAACATGCAACACATAACATATAATAGCTACTTAAATGTCCATGAGTAACTTGAACCATATAATCACATAATCAAAACATTTTGAAACATAATTTTGCATCATCTCCATCCCAAGAAAACATAGTAAAAATGGGACTATAAAACTCACCTAGATACTCAAACGCAGCTTCTAAATCTCTACACGCAACTATATAAATAAATAAACACGGTTACACGCGACCAAGCTAAAATCTCTAGTCCATGTAACACACATATGATGGATGTCTAAGGGTTTAGTAAACCATCATGGGTCACCCCGACATCATGCCCAACCTTAACCATCTTAGTAACACTTAACAATAGCTACTTACAATTAACTCAGAATTGCAGAATTTTAGTGTCTCTTTACGTACCCAAAACCCTTACGTAATGACCTTCATAAATTATACCAAAAATCTCCCATGTTCATTTATGAGTATATTAACTACCTTGTAATTCCCAAGAATTACTTACATGTGTAACTATCTCAAATAAAACCAAACTTCAAAACTGTCCTAATTCGGATCTGATTAGACACCAAAATATATCACTCTAACTACCATACTTAGACATGCTTTCAGAGGCTATTTTTTACAAGATTATCCATAAACAAATGGAACTTAACTACTGTAGAAGTTCTAAGCTTAATTATACTTTTAAGTATAGGTTTTACCCTCACAAACATGACCCAAATCTGACCCGTATTTACTGATCTAACAACTTTTAGTGTAACCAACATTTGAATGACTTCCCGACCTTAAAAACTTTCGAGGCTAGATTTTCTGGAAACTAGACTCTTTTGGCTTATTCATAGGCTCAAGAAACATATGTTTTATATCATCTGAGATATCAGATGTGAACACGACCCAAAATTCTGCTCAACCCTAAATCAAGTTTTAACGCAAATCTAACCTAAACAATTGCATGAACATGACCCTAATCAAGCCCTAATCATTCTATCATCATTAAATATCATTAATATTCTGAATTTTATGAAACCCTAGAATCTATCATTGATTTTGTTACATGAATGCATTATTTAAACTAGGATGAACACACTTACCTTGATGATTAGCACCTAAACCACAACTCTTGAATGTTTCTTGGATCCACAAGTGAAAATCAACTTCTTAGGGTTTTGGGGGAGGGGAAATCGTACGGCATCAACAAAAGGGGGAAAAAGGATGGGCCAAGTTTGGGTTTTAATCTAAATCCTACAAGTCCTAGTCCAATTCTAACTTAGTTTAGTAAAAAAAATTCTTTTAAACCCAAAACCGGACGCACCATATATATACATATCTTTTATTATTATTTTTTTTATTAAATTATTAATAGCTAATTTACTATCATTTTCTTAAATTTTTATAAAAAACCGTAAGCTAATTTGATTAAACCTTTTTACTTAAACGCTACTTACTAAACTTTCTAAATATAACTTTCCTTTCACCAAACCACTTTCTATTTTTAGAAAGTTTGCTACAAATTTCTATATTTCACTCACCTATTTCATTTCTAAAATGCCACATTTCTCATAAACGCTTAACACTTAATCATCCAACTATTGACGTAGCATTACATGCAATACGCCATTCCTTTCCATTATCACTAAACGTGAACAAATGGAATACTCATCACCAAACACAAACACACTCAAAATGAGATGCCCACACACCTCAAAATGATATTAAGCACATTACTTAACCCACTTAGCACACATAAAATCACATTGCACAACACCTAAACACATAAAATGAACTCTTAGCCATTTCTAAAGGTATAAACTAACCTGCTCAAATCACGGTTGTCACAGTATCCCCTCCTTTAGGAAATCTCGTCCCGAGATTTAACTAGCCGATTCATCAGCACGATCAACAAACAACTAAGGATACTTAGACTTCATATAATCTTCGCGCTCCCAAGTGAACTCGGGACCACGCTTTGAATTCCAACGAACCTTCACAAGTGATATCTTACTACGTTTTAAACTCTTAATTTCACGGTCCATAATCTCTACAGGTTCCTCAACAAAACGAAGAGTTTTGTCAACCTTAATTTCATCCAATGGCACATGCAGGCTAGCATCCGCCAAACACTTCTTTAGGTTTGACACGTGAAATGTGTCATGTACACCACTCAATTCCTCGGACAATATTAACCGATATGCTATAGGACCGATCCTTTCAAGAATCTGAAATGGCCCTACATACCTCGGGGCTAACTTACCCTTCCTCCTAAAACGACCACGTCCTTCCAAGGCGGCACCTTTAGCATCACACGATCCTTAACATCAAATTCGAACGGTTTGCGCCTGTTGTCAGCATAGCTCTTTTGATGATCTCTCGCCGCTTTGAGCTTCTCTTTTATAACCACTACTTTATCAGTCGTTTCCTGCACCAATTCAGGTCCATTCAAACTACCTTCCCCAATTTTAGCCCATAACACGGGTGACCTACATTTCCTTTCATACAAAGCTTCAAATGGAGCACACCGAATGCTCAAATGATAACTACCACCAAAATCGATAACACATGCCCTTATTATATCTTCCAAAGTCTGAATCATACCTTAACTTTGTCTATCCGCTTGAGGATGCTAAGCAGTACTCAAATCCAATCGCATCTCTAACCTTTCTCAGCGTTCTGCCAAAACCACAGGGTAAATCAATACAATCTTAATCTGAGTTAATCTCACCACCAGAATTTCATTCCTTGCTATTATCTCATCAATATAAATCCTTGCCAACTTCCACATCTTGAACTCTTCTTGTATACTAGAAAATGAGCTAACATGGTCAGTCTATCCACTATCAACCCAATTACATCATACTCAACTACTTTGACCATGTGAAAATTAGTAATAAAATTCATGGTAAATTCTATCTCATTTCACTCAAGTATCTCGGGCTGTTCAGCAGAGCCATAAGTCTTGACATTGCAACAAGCTTCACACTCTCTTAAGCAAATTCGACATTCGCTAACATAGGTAGTTATATCCTTTTCTACACGTGGCTACCAATACATGTCTCTAAGGTTAATACGTGCTTATCTGCTCCCGGGATGTAACCAATACCTTGATGCATGGGCCTCATCCATTACACTTCCTACCAATATAACCTAAATTCGATCCATAAAGTACAAACTCTCGTCTCCTTTTCTTTCCATCTGTGGATCTAAACCATATAGCCTTTCTGCGAGTACATTCTCTTGCTTGAATGCCTCACTTTGGGCTGCCAGTATCATTCCTCTTACTCGTCTTGATTTCACTCTCTCCTTTCCACTCAACGCATCACCCACTACATTCGCTTTATTGGAGTATCACGCAAATCATTCTTCAAAGTCTAAAAAGCCTCTTCTTGTTCTACGCTCCACTCATACTTTTAATTCCTCTTAGTTAGGGAAGTAAGGGGGTTCAACAATTTAAATTTTTTTTGCGATGAACGTCAGTAGTAACCTGCCAATCCTAAGAATAATCATCCAATTCCTCACTGCCTCACTCTTACTCGGGTCCACGTGAATACGTTATGATTGACCACGTGACCAAGAAAATGCACTTCTTCCAACCAAAACTCACACTTAGAAAACTTAGCATACAGCTCTCCTCTCAGTGACTCCCATCACTAAACTTCACATGAAACTTCATGTTCCTCCTTCGACTTGGTAGCCAGAATGTCATCAATGAATACGATGACAACCTACTAAAGAACGGTTTGCAAACCAGCTCATTAAGTCTATAAAACCGCTGGTGCAGATTGGTTAAAACCCAAGAAAGGCATAACCAAGCCTAAAAATGTCTTGTATCTCGGTTCGAATGAGGTCTTTGGAATGGCATCCTCATGCACTCGTAACTGATTGATAACCTTACCAGAAAATCTAACCATTAAGAAAGGACAACGCTCCACGTAAACTTATCTAAACAAGCCAACGAATCCTAGGAGTGGATAACGGTTTTTAACAGTTAATTTGTTCAACTCCCTATAATCAATACACATGTGAAAAGAACCATCCTTCTTCTTAACAAATAACACCGGTGCTCCCCACGGAAAATAACTAGGTCATATGAAACCCTTGTCTTCCAACTCTTGATGTTGTTCAGACAATTCTTGCATTTCCGAGGGTGCTAGACAATATGGAGACTTCGCGACTGACGTCGCTCCATGAACTAAGTCTATGCGGTACTCAACTTGTCGCCGTGGTGGTCATCGATAAATCTTCCGGAAACACATCAGTAATATCGCGCGCCACGGGTATATCACTTATCCTAGGTTCATCTACCTTAGCGTTCATTAAGGCTTTGGCGGCTCTCAAAGTACGTTCCCCATGAACTCGAAATATCTCATCACCTTCCAACGGTATTCTAACCACCTTCTCATAACCAGTACTATCAGCAAAAACTCCCTCGTGGACAACCAGTCCATTCCCACAGTCACATCCAAAGCCTTCCACGAACTCACGTATCAAACAGACTCCAAGGGTTATAAAACAATCGAATAGATAAACAAACGAATAACAAAGTCAAAGGCTAGAATGCATATAGGAGATATCCACATATGCAAATAGAACGTGGATCAAATGACAAAGAATCCTTTGAAAGAAAGGATACGTATATGCCAACCGAGTGAAAGCACAAACCGAAAATCACAGCGTACCATGACAAATGAACACAAAAAAGACATCAATACGAAAGTACGAAAATTCTTATACCAATTAACGACTTTTACTCTAAAGGTCAAAAATAAATAATGGTTTTTTTATAAAATCAATTTACAATAAGAGAAGTCCACTTTAAAGAATAAAAAGCATTTTAAATAATAAGGAAAATTGTCTTAAATGTAATCTTGAAAAAAAAATTCAATCTGGTTGTCATAAAAAATCTAGAGATGTATCTAATAGTGTAATCGTACCTTACACTATAAAAATGCATTTAAACTTGCTTTTTATAATAAAATAAAATCTATTCACAAAGATCATGTTATACACAGTTTTCTCTAAACACCAACACAATACTTCCAAAGGGTTTTTATAATTAGATATCAATTATAAAATAGGTTACTCAAACAAAGGACACCATAATACCAAAAGGGATCGTAAAACACCATACAGACTCTAACACAATTCTGTTGTTTGAAAACGGAAGAAAATTCCAGAAACCATATACTTAAAATAAAATCAAACGAACTCGTACAAGAAAACTCATGCAAGACGTTACGTACCCAAAAGAAAACATAAGGTCTTATCCAAATAGCGATCAACATAGCAAACCTAAAAGCATCGATACTAACACGTCGCCAACGGGTTACGAAAACCAAGGGATATACAACCAAGGGAGTAATGATCCACACTAATATGTTAGGAACAATTAGTGCTTAAAAGAAATGTTTGATACTTATATGAGTAATCAATGCAACGAAAGAACTAACAAAACACGCCTATATCCGAAAGAGCAAATTTCGAACAACCAATATACATCAAGACGTCGAATAGGAAAAATCGGGTATCCTTACTAACCAAGTACGCTGAAGGGATGCTAAGCTTAGACTTAGGAAATCTGAACAAACAACTGAGCAAACAAGCAACCTCTATAATAGCAATACTAGGTATCCATAAATACTAGATGGAAGGGAAACTTACTATATATATAACTCAACTTAACATATCCTCCAATTAGGGTAAGAGAATAATTCTCTACCCATACCACCATCCTTATCATGAATACACATATAAAAAAACATATTACACTACCACCTTACAACCAAACATAAATAAATGCAATCATGGTCACAAGTCTACGTGTGTGATGCCTTTATAATTATATTGGCCACCATAATTATAAGTGCCTCCTTTCACACGTGTACTTACTTCCAAGATTACTTATTTCAATCATAATTCACATATAAGCACATATTCCACATTGCACATCTTAAACCACTCCAACTTAACACATAATGGATGCCCTATCCAATAACTACTTACTTATATCAAAATAAAATCGAAACGATATAAAGGAACGTAAGTCTCGCAACGACTCCCAAAAATAATCAATAACAACATGACGAGGTAAAGGATGGGATAAACTTATGCTGGGCCCCGCTTGGGTTTGACTTTGCCTCCGTAAGAATCATCCGACTCTGCGGTTCCAGCCTTACTACGCGCATCCGACAAACGATCAACTATCCTATCTCCTTCGGTTCCACAAGGGGCTCCTCTTATGGATCCTATAACGCTTAAGTCCAATTGGGAAAATGGTTCCCCAACGAAACTTCTTACGGATGGGGAAAAACATAGCTAAAATACTTAAGAAAGTAATATATATCATATCAGTTAATGGTAGACAAAATAACTAAATGAAAACTTAACAAAATAGGAAAATATAAGCTATGCAATATAGTGGGGAAGCATAGCAGTTATAGCATTAAACACTTAAGCCCTAAATGCGTCTACATGAAGGACTCCTACGTTATAGTCTATTCTCAACCACCTACTTCTCTATAACCAAAGGCTCTGATACCAATCTGTCACACCCTGCCTAGGCGGAAACACGAGGCGTAACATCATGGATATCATCACAACATAATGGTGTCAACAATAGAGAGAACTAAATGAAATAGATAAACAAATGAGACACAATGTGTCATGACAATATCTAACACAAGATAAAGGAGTCTTGCATTAAGATAACAAAGTCATACCATAAGGAAACATAATCTAAAGTGTAAACATCCAATGATCAATCAAAGAGCAAACAATTCAAAAGACATAAATAAAATCTCTAGGAGAATGACTCCGCATGCAAGCCTACGGTCTTACTAGCCACTCTTCCTAACATCAACATCCTCAACATGATTACCTGAAAACGATGCTTAAAACATCAACATAAAGTTGGTGAGAGTCATAGGTTTAAGACACGAAAATCAAATCCAATTGCAAATTACTGTGATAATAAAGAAAACATTGCAGGACAATAAATGAACTAACATACAGGCTAACATGCAAATCCATTCAATCACACAAACTACTGGCAAACGACTACAAGACGTCTCATATCGTACCAAGGTCCCTGTGGTTACCCCCTTAGCCCAGGACATAGATACTCCCAAAGTAACCTTCCTGCTCGCTAGGCCACAGTACCATCCACTAAACAGGCCATGGATACCCGCAGGTGATCCCCCCTGACTTAGTTCGTAATTCTCAATATCACATCACAAAACATGTAGCACACAACATACAATAGTCACGTATAGTCCATGCATCTTTGACAACATATTATCACAGTAATCAAAACATTTCCAAACACTTTGCATCATTTCCACCCTTAATAAATCATAAGAAAAGAGGGGCTATGAAACTCACCTGGATACTCAAATGCAGCCTTTAAATCTCTACACGCAACAAAAACAAATAAATAAACAAACGGTTACACGCGAACAAGCAAAAAGGCTTTAGTCCATGTAACACGTCGTATGATGGATTCTGAAGGGTTTAGTTAATCATCATGGGTCACCCCGACACCATCCCAAACCCTTAACCATCTTATTAACACATCCCGACTAGCTACGTACAATTAACTCAAAATTGCAGAATTTTAGTGTCTCTTCACGTACCAAAAACCCTTACTAATGACTGAACCTTCATAAATAATAACCAAATTACCCAAGATCATTTATGGGGTATTATTAAATATCTTGTGATTTCCAAGCATTACTTACATGTATAACTACCTCAAATAAAATCAAACTTCAAACCTGTTCTAATTCGGATCTGATTGCACACCAAAATGTATCACTTTAACTACCATACATAGACATGCTTTCAGAGGCCATTTTACAGGATTATCCAAGACCATAAAGTAACTTAACAACATAGAAGGGCTAAGATTAATTCAATTAAGAATAGGTTTTACCCTCACAAACATGAAATAAAATCTGACCCGTATTTATATTGATCTGACAAACTTTTAGTACAACCAACAATTTGAAATGACTTTCCGACCTAAAAACTTTCGAGGGCCGGATTATATTGAAAGTAGACCCTTTTTGGCTTATTCATATGCTCAAGAAACATATAGAACAAAACGTTTATATCATCAGATATTAGTCATAGAACACGACCCCATTCTGCTCAAACCCAAATCGAAGTTTAATAACGCAAATCTAAACCTAAACAATTGCATGAACATGGCCCAATCAGCCCTAATCATTCTATCATCATTAAATATAATTAATATCTGAATTATATAAAGCCAAAGATATTAACACCACGTTTTAGGGTCATTTATGACATATTGAATTCACAATTTATTTATAGGGTTTTAACGCGGTTTACTCTTAAACCGTAAAACGTTAAGTTTAAATCGCGTAAACTAAAAATGGATCATTCAATGTAAACGGGCATTAAACAATTAAATTATTACATCAAGCAGTGTTTAAATGATTATTATAAAGGATAATTAATAACTTTGTTCATCTTATTTTTATATGGCTAGATAAATGCTTTACGTACGCATAAAACCCATTTCGTCATTCCCGGAAGCATCAAAACCTACCAAAACGCTTAAAACGAATACCCACAATTATCACCCAATACCTAAATTAATCAAAATAACAATCACATATATGTAAATGTGCCTAAATTTTAGATGATAGACCTAGAATTAGCAACTTGTCCCATAATATTCTAGATATTAAGAAAAGATCTAGGGAACCATCTCTTTACACCAGAACCACTTGAGCAAATTAACCTTGTGCAAAGGGTTAGAAAGTAAACAGTTTAGTTAAATAATGGTTTTATAAAGGTTTTCTTAATCTTCACATGTGAACATAATGGAAATAAATATAGGTAACTTGTTAAACATGGCAAATGAAAAATATTGGACATATGGACATTAATATAAGTGTCACATAGGTAACATATAGTAATTAGGGATTCTATTAATAAACCTACTAGTTGAAAATACATAAAATAAGCTTTTTATAAAAAGTATACACATTGGATAAAAAGGGTTGGTTAAAATTCAACACTTAGACAGTAGGTATTGTTGACCTTAAATAAAAATAATTACCCTCATGGCCGATTCCTATGACGATTCCAAAATGATAAGAAACTCGAAAAACCGATTTATAACGAAAAAGATACGTTAGTTACGAGTTTACGACGAGAAATACTTTTATAAAACTATTTTTATAAAAAGCACTATTCATTACAGAAACTCATATTTTTAAAACATCAAAAATATGATATAACTTTTAATTACGAGATCGTACTCGAAAGAATCGCTAAAAACGGAACTATAACGAATAAACTACGACATTTTCGATAATTAAAGTTTATAAAAGTAATTTTATAAACTATGAACAGTAAAAGTACTATTCATCAGCGGACCCAACTTTATAAAATATAATACATCTTTTAATAACAAAGACGTACTCGAAGGAATCACTAAAATCGGGATTAAAACGGATAAGTTATTACGATTACAAGTTTACGCTAATTAAAACCCTAAAACGAGTAAGGAGCTGTTGTGAACAGTAAAAACACTATTCATCACAGAATATCAAAAACTTAAAAATGTAATATTTTGATCACTCGTCTTACTACGAAGACGTGGGCGTAAGAAACGCGAGCAACGGACTTAAAACGACCAAATTAGGTCATTTTTACAAAAAGTATATTTATAAACGTTTTCACTTTATAAATACGATTTCACTAAAATGATTAGTCGGTGATTATGCTATATAGAATATTACGTGGTTATCAAAGTGCTATAATACTAGGGAGTTTCATAATGAGGCCTCTTCGGATGGCGTATCGACGAGTTGTTGGATTTACGATTTAAAGTGTCCTAACTCCTCGTACGTCATGTCAGAACGATAGTACGAATGTTATTAATTAAAGTACTCGGTACTTATACGACCTATATTGGATTAGGTTGCATTCGGGAATAATCGTGAAGCA
>BQNB010210440.1:0-10269 GCA_026074375.1 Tanacetum coccineum
CTTCTAAACTACTCTAGGAGACTAATAACGAAGAATAAAAAAGACTAGACTGAAAACGGAGGTCGTTTGACCCAAAAACGAGACAAGACAAAAACCGCACCCGAGCCCCGTTCTTTGAAAATCAAAAAGTTACAAACATGGCCCTACGAAAACTTTTGCATTTTTCCTACAAAAATATATGACTAAAGAAAATTTTCTAAAAAAGAAAAATATTTTTTTGATAATTTTTATATTTTTTATGAATTTTTAAAACTAATAACGAAATTAAATTATAAAAAATAGTAAACTATTTTAAAAAAAATCTGAAAAATTTACTAAAATTACTTGACACTATAACTAACCTACGAAAAATAAAATACCAAAAATTGGCTTATAAATAAGCCGGGAATAAGCTGAAACAGCTTATGGCTTATTAAGCCCAAAATGAGGTTAAATACTAAACCCCTTGGGACTCTAACAGAGAAGTCCCAAGGGCGCAGCGGTAAGGCTTGTTACAAAAAGAGAGGTGTATCGAGGGTAGAGGCCCGGGTTCGAGTCTTGCTCACCCGGGTCACCCCTTGTCTCCTCTTTTTTTTTTTTGAAAACTTTGTGAACAAAACTTGTTAAGCTCCTTGAGCTTAACAATTTTTAAAACTACAACTTTTTATAAAAGCTTATAAATAAGCTGAAAAAGAGCTTTTTAAATCGGACAGAAGCTTAAATGAGCTTTTGAGGCAAAAGTGCTTAAGTCTTTTGACTGTTTAGACAAATAAGCTACAATTTAAACTAAGAAGCTAAAAGGAGTAGCTAACCTATCTTAAATAAGCACTAAGAAGCTAAAATCTACAACTAAATAAGCTTAAAAAGGGCTTAAACTGACAGAAAGCTTAAAGTGAGCTTAAGGCAAAAAGTGGCTATCTTTTTAACTGTTAACACAAAATAAGCTAAGAAAATGGGAAAATAAGCTCACACAGCTTATCATTCAAAGGATATGAATAACTAGGAGCACAAATAGACTAATGAGATAAGCTCAATAAGCTAGAAGTAGCTTAAGCACCACAGCAGTACTAACTTAAGAGTTAGTACTGTTGGTTATGGATTTGGGCTTAAAAACCTCAATAAGCAAAGGAAAAGGGCAATAAGCTATCTAAGGCAACTAGCACACCTAATAAGCTAGTAAGAGACTGAATTCAACAACTAATAAGCTCCTAATAAGCTAGAAAGAAAATAAGCAATTCCTACACTATGCTAAGTAAAACAGTCAAAACCCTACTTTAAGCTTAAAAATAAGCTATCAAAAGGGCTTCTTGAAGTCTGAAACTAAGGGGGCTTATCAAAGAGCTTGTTGGCTTTTTAGATAAGCCAAAAACTCATGCTGAGGTTCACAAATAAGCTAGAAAAGTGTGCTTAAAAACAACCCCTTAGCACCAGGGGAAATGGACTAAAAAAGGGAAGCTAATTTGACAGCTTAAAATAAGCTGTCAAATAAGCTCAAATTGAAAAGCTAAGTTAAAACAGATAAAGAATGGCTTAAAGTGAGCTTATGCTCAAATTTTAAGCCTCTAAGAACAAAGAAAACATGCTGATTTTAGTGCAAAAAGAAATAAGCAATTTTGGCTTTTGACAAACTAAAAAAATTGACAGAATGTGTATAAAACACAAGGGACCTTTGAGACTTGGACTAGTTGGTTTTGTACACACAATTGACACAAATTTGAAACCTTAACTCAGGATTCCAAGGGCTTATCCAAATAAGCACTTTGGGCTCCTCTTTAAAACCAACAGTTTTAACATATATCCAGAAAAGTGTGTGTACACAAAGTGTCAAAGATGTAGACGTCTAGTATAGAGTTGGTGTAGCCTCAAGGTAATCAAGGTTTTCCTTGATCCCTGTTACAGTTTATTGATGTAACCGTATTATCTTGATCAAATAATATAGGGGCTGTGGTGAATGTTTGGTAAAACCTTGTTGAATATCTTTGTTCTTATTCCGCTTTGTTTTTATAACTTATGAACATTGATATTATCCTAGATAAAGGTCTAAACAACCTGAGCTTAAACGATCTTTAGGATCAACATGTAACGCATAAGTCTTAAGAATGATATACCACCTCGAGAGAAGAAATCATTGCACTCAATAAACAAACCAACGTTCTAATCGGATTAATAATGGTTAATACAGTTTTCTTATATTTAGCTCGACCGCTCTTTTATCTTTTGTTAATTTGCTTGCGTGGGTTAAAGTGTCTTGAATTGATTGTAGTCGCCAACTAACCCATGTCAGCCTCTCAGGCTGAAAACCCCTCTTTTTTCCTTTTAGAATTAGGATTAGGACTGATATAGGTTTAGAATAGAATACAATTAACATAGATTAGATAAATAAATATATTAATTAAATTGATAGATTTAACCTCGCTTCGAGTATTCGACACCCTACTTACCACGAAACTACTACCGATCGGGTACACTACCCGTTAAAGTGTTGTTTTTGGTTTAGTCGGCAAAATATAAATTTAAAACTTGAATCATAAAAATATACACCACACAACAACACATCAGATGTCGTCTATGAATACTATCACAAACTTTTCTAGATAAGGCCTACATACCTGATTCATCAAATCCATAAATACTGCTGGTGCGTTAGTCAGACCAAAGGGAATTACTGTGAACTCGAAATGTCCATAACGAGTCAGAAACGCAGTCTTTAGAATGTCATCCTCATGCACTCTCAGCTGATGGTATCCAGACCTAAGATCTATCCTAGAAAAGTACTGTGATCCTTGAAGTTGGTCAAATAAGTCATCTATCCTAGGGAGTGGATAACGATTCTTGATGGTCAACTTGTTCAACTCTCTATAATCAATACACATCCTAGAATAACCATCTTTCTTCTTCAGAAACAATACTGGTGCTCCGCTCCCCAAGGCGACGAGCTTGGTCGAATGAAACCTTTGTCCTGAAGTTCCTTAAGTTGTCCTAGCAACTCCTCAATTTCAGAAGGTGCCAATCGATAGGGAGATTTTGCAACCGGTACTGCTCTAGGGATTAACTCAATCCGAAATTCAATCTCCCGAATAGGTGGTAACCCTGATAAATCATCCAGAAATACCTCGAGAAAATCTCTCACTACCACAATCTCTTCTTGTTTCTTTTCCTTAGCCTTAACACTCATCAAATGTCTCACTTTCTCTTCCGGTCTTTCTCCTAACACTCTAAGCACCTTGCCATCTAGTGGTGGTATCCTAACTACTTTCTCATGACAAGTTATCTCAGCCTTGTGATTAGACAACCAATCCATGCCTATGATCACATCAAAACTTCCACTTCCAAACGGTATCAAGTCAATGTCAAACACGTGACCATCTATTTCTAGTTTGCAACCCTTCATAACCTTATCAATCTCTACTAGTTGCCCGCTAGCAATCTCAATTTCATAACTGAAACCTAACTCACTAGGATCTATGCCTAACATAGGTACAAAAGTAGTGGAAACAAAACTATAGTCGGCACCGGAGTCAAATAAGGTAGTGGCATAATGATCGTTTAAAGTAAACGTACCCGTCACGATGTTCGGGTCCTGGCGAGCTTCCTCTGCTCCCAACATGAATGCCCTTCCCCTTGCCTGATTCCCATGGTTCCCACGACCCTGACCCCTCATCATTAGCTAAAGCTTGGTTTGGAAGGTTTCCTCCTGTACCTTGTGCTCTAATCAACCTAGGACATGTTGATTTGTAATGATCGGGGCTTCCACACTTAAAGCATGCTCCAAGAGCAGCTGTTGGGTTCCTCACATTCACTCATATCTTGAACTGACTCCATCTTCTCTATCCAACTGGTATAAACTATAGCATCTCCTTTACCATCATACTCCTTAGGGTTACAAGCTAAGAACTCCTTATAAGTACAACCCCTTCTACCATTATTTACAATGACATTCCTAACATCGCCCCGGATGTTGTCATTAACGGCAATGCCGCTTTGGTTCCTATTATCTCCCTGATTGCTACCTTGGTTGCCTACCTGAGCCAACATGGTGGGTAGAAGGTTCTGTAATCGATAAGCAATGATCGTGGAGAAGTCGGGGACTCCATCCACACCCTCATTAACTTCAACACCTTGGTCATTTCCTTGACCCTCGGGTTCACCAGTTGGTTTAACTTTTCTCCTCCTAGGCTCTCTCACTCTTCTACCTTCTCTACCAATTTGTCCACCCGTTCCCCCACCTCGTGGTGCGGCAGCAGGCCGGCCAGCACTTCGGGTCATCACCCTTGGCAGCATTATCCATATGAGGGAGAACATGGGCAACGTTAGGTAGGCGGGAAGGTTACCATATATATATATTATAACCTAATATACTACGATACACATAACACGGTCCTAGGGTGTCAACACTGTTTTGTGTGAATGATAATACTGAATATGCTTGAGTCGTGATACGTTTATAACTACGTTGGCCACCGTATTTATATTTGTATCCTTTCCCAGCCGTGTTCCGTATTAGGCTCACACATTTCAATGATTGACCGTTCTAATACGATATACTATATGACCACATAAGCAAGTAGAAGTGAAACATCGCACATAGATCCTATAATGCAACTATATGAAGGTTCCTAAGTTATAGTCTAGGCCAACCCACATAGTTCTCTATAACCTTGGCTCTGATTACCAATCTGTCACACCCCGACAAAGGCGGAAACACGGGTATGTGACAAGAATAATCAATCACAACACAAGATACATACTAGAGAAAACTAAAATGCATAAATGAAAAGTGTCATGATGACCATCAACCTCAATACAACCTTGAGTGATGTCCCATCCAAGAACACAACATATAGTCGCTTACAAATCTAAATGCCCGCGCAGGGTTCCATACAATCTTAAACATTAATCCTCAAAAGAAACAAATCCATAACATACTTCAAAAGCAAGACCTCTCAAACATGACTCATACAAGATACACTTAAAGTCTGCTATCTCACATCTCAACCTTAACGATCATTCTCTTCACCGGAAAATGATACTCGAAAACGTCAACAATAATGTTGGTGAGCTCGTAGGTTTGACCTTAAACCCAATTGCTATGCCAATCATTTAAACAGTGGAAAATAGTGCTATATGACAGTGACTATATGCAAACAACCCATGAATTAGCATCCTCGCTAATCATGTACCATGACCTAGCATCCCCACTAGTCACAACCGGCATATCCCAATGCTCTTGGAGTCGCAACTCCGATATGTCACTTACGCGCCTAAAGGGCCTACCAGCTAAAGCACTAGATTAGGGCAGGACCACACAAGACATGGCAAATCCTTGCCAATCACCCTTGTCGTGCATCACAATGCATGCAAGTCCAATCAATTTACATAAGACATAGCAAATCCTTGCTAATCATATACATTGTCGTGCATCTCGATGCATGCAAGTACAAATCAAACCACATAATATTTGCATAGCAGTCATAAGCACATAATTGTCCCAAAACAAAACCATATTTCGCACAGTTAAGAAAATCACATTTCAAAATAGTTTGAGTATCATTTTCCCCCAACGGAAAAACAGTAAAAATGAGGCTACGAGAACTCACCTCAAGCAACTGTCTCCAACAGCAAACTCAAATCACAAGCAAATGCAACGACGTCCGCACACGACCTAGTCCAGTTAATGTCCCATTTTATCATTCATTACCAAAACAGTTTTCAGGTATGATGCATAGAGGTTAGACGCATGTTGTACGGTTATCTTAAACGTTTTAGTGGTGTGATGGTTGGCGACTTAACTCCAAAAGATACCATATCAAACCCATATCTTAGTACAATATACTTATACTATTTAAGTAAAATAGTTAAGTAATATGAGTAAATTCTTATAATAAATACTTATATATATACTCCGATAAGTCCATTCGGTACACTTAGTCATCAAAAATAGACATTTATATTTATACGAAATGAAACGTTTATTTACGTTAAACATTTTAGAGAAGTTTCAAAAAAATGCATTTTTCGTCTTTTAGTCGACTTATTATAATAATAAAATAATAATATTTTATTATTTAAATCAAAAATCATGTTTTAAGTAAAATTTCTACTTTTTACAAAAATTTTGACATGACCCGTACGTTTATACAACGTTTTTCCAAGGTTTTTAAACTTCAATTTCAACACATTCCACAATTTTGCCATTTTTCAACAAAAAACTCGAAATCGTATTTCGCCACATTTACCAAGTCATTTTTCCAAATCGACTTTTAAGAATATTTCATAAACTCATTTCACTTTTCAAAAGTTCGTCAAACCCTTAAAACGACTAGTTAAAGCTTATTGGGCTTTAAGGCCCAATAAGGGTCCATTAAGGTTTTTATATATCCAAAATATATTCTAAGCCCAAAACCAATGCCCATTAGTATACATAAGCTCAAATCAATAAGTAAATATGTGACCCGGACCACAAGGGTCTCCAATAAGCCATGGCTTATGGAGCACGTATTGAGCCATGAGCCTATAAGCTCTAAAATAAGTCTGTTAAGCTCGAAAATAAGCTAATAAGCTACGTAGTGTATTTGGTTATCACCATAATATAACAATAGTCCTCGAACATACGACATACAAATTAAATAGTCAAAAACACCTCCCTTGTGTTTCTATTTCTAGCTGTGGCCTATAAGCCCATAATAAGCCATTTCGAGCTTAAAAATAAGCCAAAATAATCCATAAACCAAAATATACTAGTTAGCAATAAATGTTTTTCAACCATCATGACCGCAATATCAAAACTATAAACCCTTTGTCTTTTCTTTTTGGTTCGACGCAAACAAAACACCCCTCTTTATCCATTTCGTTTTCAAGTTTCGATTTTTACAACTATCAACTTGTACAACTAACATCTATGCATCATTTACTATATAAAAGGACAAGTTAAATTTAAATTTGAAAGACTTACAAGAATGGTCCTCAAAATAAATTTCGACGCGAACCGGACAACCCAAACGTTGTTTTAAATGGATACCCGAACGCTAGAACCAACCTGGAATACTTTATAGCACCATGTTCTTGATCAAAGATTGAAAAATGAAAGTGTTTGTGTGTTTGTGGTGCTCGTCCAAAACCAACAAAAGAAAAAGGGAAGAGGATTTTTTTTGTAAAATGGACTATGTGTTTTCAAAATGAGGAAAAGGAATATTTGAATGTACCAACCATGAACAACCAAGCTAAAAATATGCATTTTTGTCTCCCCTTGGTCTCTAACCCACGGCAATGGCATCCTATGGGGTATCGGGTTCTTTTTTTCGTGTCGGGGTCACTTAAAAACTCAAAAGCTTAATCGTAAAATATTTTCCAAAGTTATTTAGCATTTTTATTCACCTTAAAAATACTTTTCCAATAACTTAGAGTATTTACATGATATGTTTTCACTTTAAACCTTCCAAAACTCATTTGGACATTAACGGACGTGTCGGGACTCGTTTTTCGGCATTTCCCAAAATTCACGGGTCAAACCACCCGGAACATAAATAACATAATAATACCCTCTAAAAAGGATTATTATACACAATAAACCATAAATTATCACAATTCTCATAAAATCACCACCGTCAACACGGTACATATTCTAACAAAACTGACAAATGTCAAATAGTCAAAGGACTAAATTTAGAATATACAAAACACAGAAAGAGCAAGGGTTACATTCTACCCCCTCCCCCTAAAAAGAATTTCGCCCTCGAAATTCAACTACTACTAGCACTAAACAGGTGCGGATACTTGAGCTTCATCTGATCTTTACGCTCCCATGTGAATTCAGGACCACGTTTCGAATTCCACCGAACCTTGACGATGGCAATTCTACTCCACTTAAGCTTCTTGAACTCTCTATCCAATATTTCCACAGGTTCTTCCACAAAATTTAACTTAGCATTAACTTGGATCTCATCCAAAGGTACTTGCAGTATTGGATCAGCCAAACACTTCTTAAGGTTCGACACGTGGAACGTGTCATGAACACCATTCAACTCCTCAGGTAGTCTAAGTCTATAGGCTATAGGACCTACCTTCTTAATGATCTCAAAAGGTCTAACAAATCTAGGTGATAGTTTTTCCTTCTTCCCAAAGCGTACCACACCTTTCTAGGGTGATACTTTGAGCAAGACATAGTCACCTACACTAAACTCTAGAGGCTTCTTCCTCTTATCGGCATAACTTTTCTGGGGATCACACTTAACCTTAAGTCTATCCTTAATCTGCAAGATCTTCTCAGTGGTCTCTTGCACTAACTCATGTCCTATCAACTGACCCTCTCCAACCTCAGCCCACATAATCGGGGAACGACACTTCCTACCATACAAAGCCTCAAACGGCGCACATTTCATACTAGAATGATAACTATTGTTATATAAAAACTCAACTAATGGAAGATGAACATCCCAACTTCCCCCAAAGTCTAGGACGCACGCTCTAAGCATGTCTTCTAAAGTCTGGATTGTACATTCACTCTGACCATCGGTCTGAGGGTGGTAAGCAGTACTCATGTCTAACCGGGTTCCCAATGCCTCTTGCATTGAATGCCAAAACCTTGATGTGAAACGACTATCATGATCAGATAGGATAGAGATTGGCACACCGTGCCTAGCAACAATCTCATTTTGGTACAACCTAGCCAATCTATCCATCTTATAATCCTCATGCATAGGTAGAAAATGAGCAAACTTAGTCAATTGGTCCACAATGACCCAGATTGTGTCATGCCCACTACTAGTCATAGGTAACTTAGTCACAAAATCCATAGCTATCCCTTCCTATTTCCACACAGGAATCATGTAACACCCCCAAAAATGTGACGCAGCGGAAATATGTCAGGGGGCGTTACTTCATAATACAATAGCACAAGATACAAATATCCTTATTTATTCCCGGCCACCAATACTTTCTCTATGACCATAATACATTTTGTACCAGCTCTTTAGGTCATAACCGACGTTAGTACTTTGACTTACGGCTTCATCCAATTATACAGGGTTCATCCTATCATCCCCCCTCAAGGGACTCATATTCAATCCATGTAGTATAAAGCTCCATCACTCCTACGTTCTATCATCTCATCTAAACCTCTCTACAATCCCACAGACTCATCACATGCCTCTTTCTGAGCTGCCAATATCTTACTCTTGATACTCGACTGAAGAGTCACATTCATAGCTCTAACCCGCTTAGGTTTCACTCTCTCATTCCTACTCAGTGCATCAGCTACTACTTTTAGCCTTACCGGGAGGGACAGGAGATCCTTACAAGGATGGTAGCGAATTTCGCAGTCATAATCACTAAAAAGCTCTATCCAGCGACGCTGTCGCATGTTCAATTCCTTTTGACTAAAGATATGCTGGAGACTCTTATGATCGGTATATATGCGTGACAACTGTGTTTTAAGTAGGTTAGTCAACCGTTAGCATTAACTTGAGTTTCATTATGTGTTATAATTTATGTGTTTATATGATCTTATGTGAGTTTGGTTACTAATCAATAGAGTGTGATCGTCTCCTTGTGATTGAAGTTATGGTTATAATGGATATTTCATTTTGTTCACATTTTAGTGACAATGAAAATGATTGTATAATTCTATGTGTGTACGTATTTATATGTATATGTATACGTGTTTATATCTTTAAGTGTTAGTAGTTAGTAAAATTAAAAGTTTAATTTAGAAAATATAGAAATTAGAACTTAGTTTTATTAAGTTAGTAAAATAAAATTAGAAATAAAATTTATTTATAGTCATTTAATTTAGTTTTAATGTGAAAAGGTTCAAAAGGTAGAATAAATGGTTTTTATAAAAATGTCAAAATTAAAGGTTAAATGTGTAATTAATAATAATTAAAAAAAAATATAAAGGGACGATCGGTGGGAAAAAAAGAGTTTTATTAGGAAATAAATTAGTATTAGATAGGGATTAGGAGTATTCGTGTAGCCTATAAATACAAAAACCCCTCCTCCCAATTTTTTTATCGGTCAAACCAAGAACAAAAGAAAAAAAGATTTTTATTCAAGATTAATTTGGTGATTTAAGGTTTCAAGAATCAAGGATTAAGGTATGTTTAAAAACTCTAATTGTTTTAACTTTCTTTTTAATTCATGTAACAATAAAGTGATATAAATTAGGGTTCATAAAAATCTGTAAATTAATGATGTTAAACCTAATTAAAAGTGTTTATGTAGCAACCGCGTGATTTGATCAGGTTAGAATGTGCTCTTAGATTCTAATTGTGTGTTATTTTATGTGAATTTATG